>CAUYLG010074713.1:0-50565 GCA_963573385.1 Cacajao melanocephalus | reverse complement strand
CCAGCAATCCCATTACTGGGTATATATCCAAATGATTATAAATCGATCTATTAGAAAGATACATGCTCATGTATGTTCATTGCAGCACTGTTCACAATAGCAAGGACCTGGAACCAACCCAAATGCCCATCAATGATAGACTGGACAAGGAAAATGTGGCACATCTACATCATGGAGTACTATGCAGCCATAAAAAAGTGATGAGTTCCTGTCCTTTGTAGGGACATGGATGAATCTAGAAACCATCATTCCCAGCAAACTGACACAAGAACAGAAAATCAAACACCACATATTCTCACTCATAGGTGGGTGTTGGACAATGAGAACACATGGACACAGGGAGGGGACCATCATACACTGGGGTCTTTTGGCTGGGGATTAGGGGAGGGACAGTGAGGGGTGGAGAGGTTGGGGAGGGATAACATGGGGAGAAAATCCAGATATAGGTGATGGGGGGATGGAGGCAGCAAACCACCTTGCCATGTGTGTACCTATGCAACAATCCTGCATGATCTGCACATGTATCCCAGAATCTAAAGTACAAAAATAAAATAAAATAAAATAAAAAGAAGAAGTTGCTCTGTCACTTCTCTGGGGCTTGGTTTCCCATCTGCAAAGTGGGGACAACAAGAGCACCTCCCTCATGGAGTTGATGTGAGGACGAAATGGCCTAATGTGTGTGCCACTGAGCACGGAGCTCTGCTCATTAAACGCTGGTGGTCTGACTCCAGGGCCCACACTCTCCGCCACCATGCTAATCCTGCCACCTTCAGCCTCTCAAACCCTTGACCCACACACAGACCAAAGATATCTAACTGGCAAGCCAGGGACTGGATTCTCTCCCAGCTTAACACACATGTGAGGATGGGGGAGACAGCCTCAGTGAAGCGGGGGAAGCCAAATCATTACCTTGACCCTGGCCTGGGATCCGGGCACCCTGAGAATGCCTTCCATGTCCAGTCCTCTCTTTTCCAAACAGGACAGCAGCTGTCAGAGAGAAAGAAATCAGCATTTAAACCAGGAACTGCGGGTGTGTTTGCCTCCCACGAAAATCAGAAAGGGGAGTACCGGGAGAAGGGTTTCCCTCAAAATAATAACAGTTTTCATGACCACTTCCATGAGCCAGGCATTCTGAGAGCTTTATATACATTTTTCTCATTTGGAGGAGGATACTGTTATTATCGTTCCGATTTACGGATGTTGAAAGGGAGGCTCATGAAAGTTCAAAAATCTACCCTTGACTTTAAGATTCAGAAATTAAAAAGAAAAGAAAAAAAAAACCACTCTAAGGATTACTTGAGGCCAGGAGTTCGAGACCAGCTTGGGCAACATAGTAAGACCCTGTCTCTACATAAAAGTTAAGACAAAAATTTATAAAATAAAAACAACAACAAAAATCCACTCCAGGTCTCTGAGCTAGCAAGTAACAGAGCCAGAATTTGAACCCAGGTCTTCCTGATTCTAAAGCCCATCCTCTCACCCCTTTGCTAGCTGTCTCCTGACAATGTGCCCCAGAGCCAGCCTCTGAAGGATTAAATAAACCCAAGCTGGGGACGACTTACGGCTTGAAGGACCAGTGGGACCTGCGTACTGGGGAGGACTTTGTGGTCAGCTTCCAGCAGGCTGTCAAGGGACACGCCAAAGAGGTGAGTTTCTGCAGGAAGTCAAAGAGCAGAAGGTGCATTTCACTTCCTGGAACCACCACTGGGCTCTGACCTGCAAGACCTTCTGGACAACTAGAATCAGACCTCTTTTCCTGTGGAAGGACTGAGCTCTCTAGAGAATGGCTGGACACAAACCTCTCCTCTTGAGCAGAACATCTGGCCTCAGCAGTAATGAAAACACTACTGCTGAGGAGATATGTCTCAGAGCAGAAAATCTCAGCTAGATAAAAGTATTGAAAGGGTTGGGCATAGTGGCTCACACCTGTAATCCCAGCACTTTGGGAGGCTGAGGCAGGCGGATCACGAGGTCAAGAGATCAAGACCAGCCGGGCACGCCTGTAATCCAAGCACTTTGGAGGCCAAGGCGGGCGGATCACCTGAGGTCAGGAGTTCAAGACCAGCCTGACCAACATGGTGAAACCCCGTCTTTGAAAAAAAAAAAAGAGATCAAGACCATCCTGGCCAACATGGTGAAATCCTGTCTCTACTAAAAGTACAAAAAATTAGCTGGGCATGGTGGCATGTGCCTGTAGTCCCAGCTACTTGGGAGGCTGAGGCAGGAGAATTACTTGAACCTGGGAGGCAGAGGTTGCAGTGAGCCGAGATCGCACCACTGGTGACAAAGCGAGACTCCGTCTCAAAAAAAAAAAAACAAAAAACAACTGAGCATGTCTTGGTGAGAGAGTCCGTGTGCAGCTCCCTATGAGAAACCAGGACTGTGGCCAGAAGGCTTTCCCTGGGCAGGGGCTGCTCACCTGCCGCTTTCCACTTCCCCGCCTTGCTCCTCTTCAGGTCCAAGCCGAGGACGTCACACAGTGCAGTCAGCTCTATGAGGGCCAGAGAAGGCACCTTCCTCATATCCTGCAGGGACAAGTCCCCTATCCTCGTCACACCAAGTCTGCCTTTGGGGATGGTGAACTTCTATTAACAGAGAGGGAAGTTAAAGACAATTTGTCAGGCCATGTGTTTGATGTGTATTTTGGGGCTCCCTCATTTCCCCTGGGCATTTAGCACAAGGAAGAGCAGCGTGGATAAGAGTGGGTGCTCAGGAGTCCATCCTCAAGTCAAGTCCAAGCTCCACCTCTTGCAAATGAGCTGACATTCCGAGCCTTTGATTCTTCATCCATAATCATAAAATAGAGCCTACCTCAGGAGGTTTGTGTGTGTGTGTGTGTGTGTGTGTGTGTGTGTGTTTGGAGACACAGTCTTGCTGTGTTGCCCAAGCTGGAGTACAGTGGCATGAACATTGCTCACTGCGGCCTCAATCTCCTGGGCTCAATCAATCCTCCTGCCTCAGCCTCCGGAGTAGCTGGGACTACAGGTGTGCACCACGACACCTGGCTAATCTTTGTATTTTTTGTAGAGACAAGGTTTCCCTATGTTGCCCAGGCTGGTCTCAAACGCCTAGGCTCAAGTGTTTCTCCCAGCCTCCCAAAGTGCTGGAATTACAAGCGTGAGCCACTGCAATGGCCTCATCAGATTTTTTGTGGGAGCAAATGAGCTAATGGATATAAAGTGCTTAGCACAGTCCCAAGCACATAGCGAAGCCCCAAGAAACGGAGGCTGTTTTCACTGCCTGCCCTCCCACAAGAGGGCCTGGAAGAGACGGATCACTCCAGGGGCCTCTTATTATTATTGCTTCTACTCTTGCCTTTGTTCCTTTTCCTCACTGGGTCTGTCCCCAGCCTTGGCCATGCCACCCGCAGAAATAAAGAATGCTCAACTGTGCCATCTAGAGGCCACCTTGGGAATCGGCAAGCAGGTCCAGGCTTTTCTCTGCCCAAGGTGAGAGCGGAGGCAAGCAGGAGGGCAGGGCTTGCCCAGCACTGCCTGGAGGGCGTGATCAGACCACTTCCCAGTGCTCAAAGGGAAAGGAATAGTAATTGATGGTTATAATAGACCTAGTGCTTGAGGCATGGGCTACCAAGTCATACCGCCTGGGTTCAAATCCTGACTTTATCTGTGAGTGTGGGCAAATAATTTTACCTGTGTGTTCATCAGCAAAATGGAACTGATAAAGTATCTACTTCACAAGACTGTTGGTGAGGTTAAATTCAATAAACCATACGAAACATGGTGCCTGGCACGTAGTGAGTACTCAATACTTATTATTACTACTTTTTAGTTTATTTACACAATTATCACCAACTTAATAGAATGAAATTAAATCAAATATGTGAAGTACTTGGCGTAATGCCTAGTGTGTGGTAAAAGATCAATATGTGATGTCTTTAGCATTATTATTACTCAGAGAAGGGTCTCGCTCTGCCACCCAGGCCGAAGTGCAGGGGCACAATCACAGTTCATTGTAACCTTGAACTCCTGGTCTCAAGCAATCCTCCTGCCCCAGCCTCCTAAGTAGCTAAGATTACAGGCACACAGCACCAAATCCAACTTTTTTTTTTTTTGAGATGGAGTCTCACTCTGCTGCCCAAGCTGGAGTGCAGTGGCATGATCTCTGCTCACTGCAACCTCTGTCTCCCAGGTTCAAGCAATTCTCTTGCCTTAGACTCCCAAGTAGCTGGGATTATAGGTGTACACTACCACACCCAGCTAATTTTTGTGTTTTTAGTAGAGATGGGTTTTCACCATGTTGGCCCAGCAGGTCTCAAACTCCTGCTCTCAAGTCATCCACCTGCCTTGGCCTCCCAAAGTGCTGGGATTATAGGCATAAGCCACCGGGCCTGGCCCACACCCAATTATTTTTTAAACTTTTTTGTAGAGATGGGGTCTTGCTATGTTGTCCAGGTTGGTCTTGAACTTCTGGCCTTGAGTGATCCTCCCACCTCAGCCTTCCAAAGTACCAATTACAGGTGTACACCATCATGCCTGGCCCTTTAGCATGATTAATTATCATCATTCATAATTTAATGGAGAAAAATTACCAAGGAAGAAGACAAGAGAATTTTGAATATTAATTATCTCTGATGTTTTAGAAATAGAAACTCATTATTTAAAAATTTTAGGCTGGGTGCATTGGCTCACACCTGTAATCCTAACACTTTGGGAGGCTGAGGTGGGTGGATCACCTGAGGTCAGGAGTTCAAGACCAGCCTTGCCAACATGGTGAAATCCCTTCTCTACTAAAAATACAAAAATTAGCTGGGCATGGTGGCACGTGCCTGTAATCCCAGCTACTCGGGAGACAGAGACATGAGAGTCACTTGAACATGGGAGGTGGAGGTTGTAGTGAGCCGAGGTTTTGCCACTGTACTCCACCCTGGGCAACAGAGTGAGATTGTCTCAAAAATAAATTAATTAATTAAATAAATAAAAGTGTTATTTGGTATACTATGATTATGGAAGATGTTATCACTGAGATAAACTAGGTGTAGAGTATGTGGGAGCTCTGTTTTTGCAACTTCTTGCGGGCCTAAAAGTATTTAAAAGTAAAAAGTTTAAAAGGAAATTCAATTTGAATGAGTGAAAGTACTCTCACATTAGAACAGAGGCTACTGCAGTGGGTGGGACCTATTTCCTAAGCAATAGAGAGTAGTGATCAGTTGGGAAGGCTCTGGGGTCAGGCTGCCAGGTGTTCCCGTCCTGGTCTTTGCACAAGCCAATTCTGTCATTTCCCTCTCTGGGTGCCATGATATTGTTTGGTTCTGCCCCCCATCAAATTTCATCTTGAATTCCCATGTGTTGTGGGAGGGATCATGTGGGAGGTAACTGAATTATGGGGGCAGGTGTTTCCCGGGCTGTTCTCGTGATATTGAATAAGTCTCACAAGATCGGATGGTTTTAAAAGGGGAGTTTCCCTGCACAAGCTCTCTTCTCTTGTCCGCTGCCATGTGAGACGTGCCTTTCACCTTCCACCATGATTGTGAGGCCTCCCCTGCACGTGGAACTGTAAGTCCATTAAACCTCTTTCATGCCTTTATCACAGCATGAAAACAGACTAATACATACCACTTCTCTTTTTGTTTTCTTTTTCTTTTTTTTTTTTTTTAGAGACAGGATCTTGCTCTGTGGCCCAGGCTGGAGAACAGTGGTGCAATCATAGCTCACTGCAGCTTCAATCTCCCAGGTACAAGTGATCCTCCTGCCTCCTGAGCAGCTAAGACTACAGACCTGAACCATCTTGTCTGGCTACTTCAAAAATTTTTTGTAGAGATAGGTATTGTTATGTTGCCCAGGCTAGTCTCAAACTCCTAAACTCAAGCAATCCTCTCACCCTGGCCTCCCAAAGTGCTGGGATTACAGTCGTGAGCCACTGTGTGTGTGGCCCTACTTTCTCTTTTTTTCTATCATACAGTCAATGGGCAATGAGGGCACTGGAAGCCTTGGAAACAATGCCCTGGGTCAGGGCAGCCCTCAGTAAAATATTACCTAAGATTACATCAACTACATCACCACGTGGTCAACGAAGAAACACTTGCTTTAGTAACAGTGGGACTGCTAAAGACTATTTTCACTCCATGAGAGAAGTCAGAATAGTGGTTATTCTGCAGAGAAAGGGATTACCTGGGAAGGGCATGGGGGAGCTCAGGGAGTGGTGGGGCAGGAAGTTTCTTTCTTTTTTTTTTCCGTATTACAAGTCATCAAGCAAGGGAGGAAGTTTCTGTACTGATTTGGTGGTATTTACACAGGTATACATGCCAAACTGTACATGGTAATTATCTGAACTATAACTCAGTTAACGGTGAGTTATAGTTCAATCTTTAAAAACCTATCAATGATTACATCCTATTTGGAAGGAACTATGCTGGGATAATTGAATATTTGGGGGAAATAAAACAGCCAGGTGCAGTGGCTAACACCTGTAATCCCAACATTTTGGGAGGCTAAGGCTGGAGGATTGCTTGAGCCCAGGAGTTTGAGACCAGCCTGGGCAATGTGGGAAGAACCTAAATATAAAAAATTTTTTTAATTAGCTGGGCGTGGTGGCATGCAACTGTAGTCCTAGCTACTTGAGAAACTGAGGTGTGAGGATAGCTTGAGCCTGGCAGGTTGAGGCTGCAGTGAGCTGAGATGGCATCACTGCACTCCTGTCTGTGTGACAGAGCAAGACCTTGTCTCAAAGAATAGAGAAAGAAGGAAAAAAGGAAAAGGGAAGGAAGGAAGGGAGGGAGGGAGGGGGGAGAGAGAGAGAAAAGAAAGAAAGAAAGAAAGGAAAAAGAAAGAAAGAAAGAAAGAAAGAAAGAAAGAAGAAAGAAAGAAAGAAAGAGAAAGAAAGAAAGAAAAGAAAGAAAAAGAAAGAACGAACTAAAATGTTGGGTCTCTCTCTGTCACTCCAGGCTCTAAAATTAATTTTAAAAGTAACTAGAAAACCATATGTTGATGGACAGTTATAAGCTTGCTGGAGGAGGGAGGGCTTTCTAAGGATAAAAACAAAGAGCATGGAGACAATCCTAACAGGCCTGCTAGACTATAAGCACCCTGCTCCCAGTCCTTCACACCCAGCGGTCACTCAGTAAATATCTGTACAAATTAAATGAATGAATGATTCAACAACTTTTGCGCCAGGTGCCTGTCACTGTGGAAGGTGTGAAGAGATGGGTGCTGGTGCCTGAGCACAGGTGGACCTAGCCACCAGCCCTCTGGACAGCATCCTCACCGGCAGGGAACACTTGCCCCAGGCAGAGGCGCCTCCCGGTGATGAGCCGCTCCTCTGCAGGAGCACCGCAGCTTGTTCTGAGTAGGCAGAGTCCATGTTGAAGGCTTCTTCCCTCCCAGCCTGCTCCAGCAGCCCCCCAGGCTCTGCTGCTGCAGGGGAAACAAAGCAGAAAGGCAGTGAGAACTGACTACCAGGAAGCAAGTGCTGGGGTTCGGGACTTGGGCCCTTAGTCCTAAAAAGTGATCTCACAGGCTCAAGTTCAAAGCCCCAGGATCAAATCATTAGGTTTAGGGCTCAGGCTCATTGCCTGGGAAGTGAATTCCTAGCTAAGACCCTCACTGCCCCAGGGAGTGATTTCCT
The DNA here is from genome assembly GCA_963573385.1 of Cacajao melanocephalus. NCBI lineage: Eukaryota > Metazoa > Chordata > Mammalia > Primates > Pitheciidae > Cacajao > Cacajao melanocephalus. Next base: position 42,984 of record CAUYLG010074713.1, on the reverse strand, counting down.
AGCTAAGGCCCATTGCCCCCAGGAAGCAATTTCTCAGCTAAGACCCACTGCCCCCAGGAAGTGATTTCCTACTTAAGGCCAATTGCCCAGGAAGAGATTTTTCCCATCTTGAGGCCCATGGGCCTGATGGCAACAGCTCACTTAAGGGCCCAACCTGTCCCCTCAGGGCTCCTCCCTACTGTCCTTGAGCAGGGAAGGCAGGGAGTCAGCAGGAAGAAGGAAATGCTGGGAGGTGCACACCTTCTCTTACTTCACAGAGCAGCCCTTTATGCAGCCTAGAAGATTCTCAGGGCCCTGGAGAATGAAGACCACGTACCTGGAGAAGATTTAGAGGCCCCAGAACTCAGCTGGGTCCATTTCATACTGCAGTCCCCATTCTCTGATGACATTTTCTATGCAAATTACAGACAGTGCCCAATTAGTCGTGTGGGAAGCAGACAATGCTCACACAACCCTGGGAGATAGGAGCCACTCACAACCCCTTTACACAGATGGAGCCACTGAAGGCCAGAAGCTGAGTTACCTGCCCAAGGTCCCACAGCAGCTAAGTGGGAGAGTGGGCACTGGGGCCCAAGTCTGGCTCGCTCCAATGCCTATGGTTTTAATCACTGTTATGCCACTTCAGAGCTGCTCCAAGAAAGATGATGCCCACAACCTATCATCAGGCTTCAAGTGTCAGCAGGACACATAGTGACAATAAAAAAGTATTTTGTACTGATAATGAGGTAAGAGGTGGGACTTTGGCTAAAACAGGGAAAAAGCAAAAACACCTCTCCATAAGACATGCCCACAGTGCCATGAGAGTTTACCATTGCCATGGCAACACCTGGAAATTACTGCCCCTTTTCTAGAAATTTCTGAATAGCTCACCCCTTAATTTGCATGTAATTAAAAGGCAGAACTGCTCCTGCCCTGCTACTGTAGACAGACTGCCTATGAGGTGGCCCTGCTCTGCAGGAGCAGTCACGGCCCTATGTCACTGCCGCCTCCATAAAGTTGTTTTCTTCTACCACCAGCTCACTCTTGAATTCTTTCCTGAATGAAACCAAAACCTTCCAGAGCTAAACCCCAATTCTGGGGCTTGCCTGCCCTGCATCAATAACAATTATATAGGAGGAACCTTGGCTTTCAGGCTCACCCAAGCACATAGTGGCAACTGGCATATATATATATACAGGGGCGTGCGTGGCAGATGAAGACCTACATGCAGTGTAGGGACATAGTGGAGGGCAGGAAGACATATGTGTGCAAACCCATGCACTCTAAATACACACACACACACCAACACACACATATACTAACACACACACCAACACACACATATACCAACATACATAGCAACATACACACCAACATGCAAACACACCCCAACAAGCACACACATCCCAACACACACACCCCAACACCAACACACACACACCAACACACACACCCAACACACACACATCCCAACACACACACCCCAACACATGCACACACACAAACACCCCAACACCAACACACACACGCCAACACACACACCCAACACACATACCCCAACATACACACAAACACACCCCAACACACACACACCCAACACCAACACATACACCCCAACACATAGCCAACACACACACCCCAACACATGCACACCCAACACACACCCCAACATACGCACACACACACACCCCAACACACACACCCCAACACAGCCCTGCAGCAGAATCACTGCATCTCTCAGGCTGCGGTGGCAGCACAGAGACCCCAGTCACACAGGGTCTGCAGCAACTCATATGCCACTCACCCCTGAACTGAAGACCCCAAAGACATCCCTGACATCTCTGACAGGTGCCTTTTGTCGTCTTCGCAGTGATCGAGTATAGATGTCCAGCCGACGGCACACAGCGGCCACCTGGGTCTGTGTCAGGGTGGACAGGAGCTCCCGGTGATCACTGTCCAAGCCGAGGCCACCAAGGAGGCCCGACAGGCCTGTGTCCTGCAGCCACTGGGATTCAGCCTCCCCTTCTGCCAATGGAAGTGAAACCCAGATGAACACACACAGCTCAGCACTCAGCCACATATGCTAACCAAAGCTCCGCGTGGAAGCACACACTCACCTGGACACAGGAGTTCCTGCAGATGACCGTGAGACCTATGAACACCAACTAGGCTCTTTGGGAGAGAAGATCTAATGAGCCACCTGAGAATTGGGGGTGGGGTGGGGGGTACTGATGGCATTAGCCAGTGTATGGATGTCAACCCATAACAACAGCAAGCCCTGGAAAACAGAGCTGGCTGAAGAAGGGTGCCACATGTTCTGATTTTTGACCCACTTCTCTCCAAAGTAATGAACCCACTTCTCCAAAATCTGGCAGAGACCACCACAGGGTCACATGGTGTTCCCTTGGGAAGCTGGTGCTGGGAGTCAATGTCCCCTTGGGAAGTCCTCCATGTTCAAGACCTTGTTGGTGTTGGAATTGTCCCTTCGACTGTGCTTCCTAAGGAAACTGTCATAGTCCCATAGCAAAACCATTAATTGGAATGGGAGGGTGTATTGAGACTGCAGGATCTCAGATCCTGCCTCCGGGGATTCTGCTCCAGGAGTTCAGACCTCGAGCCTGAGAATCTGCACTTGGAATATCTTCCTCAGATTATTCCAATGCAATAGGGTCTTCAGATCACACTTGAGAAACACTGGCCTTATCATGGAGGAAATGGACAAGAGCTCGTACGAGAGTTCAACTGGAAGAGAGGATTGGTAGTTGTACCCAGTGTTGACCAAGTTAGTCAACAAGGTAATAATTGTTTTTAAAAGCCTAAACAAAACTGCTTTTATGGCAGCCCAGGGTGTGCAAATAAGCCAAGTCTTCCCCCAACATTTTCCCGGCACTTGGGAACCAGAACAGATGCCTCCAGGGCGGACACAACATTATGGGGCCATTCCTGACTTGTGCTTGCTGGAGATACTGATTCTATCACGACACCAGACATTTTTTTGTTTGTACAGGATCCTTTCAATGAGCCACTGTTTCTTGAAATTCACCTACCACCTTTGTAATTTTTATCTGTATCTAATTATCCCTGTAAAATTCCTTACGAAATATATTCCCTTAATCATGGGCTACATTTTTTACTTAAAAACATCTATTTTAAAAGGAAACAAGATCCCCACCATAAATGGAGCATCTATCATCACGTGCCATGAGTAGACATTGATGGGAAAAATAAATTATTGACAATCCTTCTGGTTCAAGTTGGTGTCTGAATAAAAAGAAAAATGGCCGGGCATGGTGGCTTATGCCTGTAATCCCAGCACTTTGGGAGCCAAGGTGGGCAGATCACCCGAGATTAGGAGTTCAAGACCAGCCTGGCCAGCATGGCAAAACCCTGCCTCTACTAAAAATACAAAAATTAGCTGTGTGTGGTGGTGAATGCCAGTAGTCCCAGCTACTTAGGAGGCTGAGGCAGGAGAATCGCTTGAACCCAGGTAGTGGAGGTTGCAGTGGGCCAAGATTGCTCCACTGCACTCCATCCTGGGAGACAGAGTGAAACTCCATCTCAAAAATCAAATAAATAAATAAATAAGAAAGAAAGGGGGAAGAAAAACAATCTTGACTCCATGCTGCTCAGGATCCCTCTGCCCTGTGAGTCTAAAAATGCTCCTGTGTTTATTTAGTTGCCCAAAGTGGCTTCTCTCTGACCCACTCTGACTCCACTCCCTCTGTGTTATCGGAAATTAGATTGCTGGCCACATCACAACGCCAGACAGGTCACATGGAGGACGTCTAACGCAAGGCATCTCCTGAAACCACTTCTACTGTTACATTCCACACTTGGAGGCTCTGCATGCGACTATTAGGCCCTTAGGAGGTCTGCATCACCACATGGTCTGTTTTGCCAACCAGGGGCAAGCCCAGCTGAATTAATTATATGCCAAACCAGGAAGGGTTCCATGTGAGCCCTTTCATTCCCTCATGTGCTGAACAAGTAAGGATGGAGGGTGGGAATGGGCTTGGCTCTGTTCTAGGCACTGTGGACATAGCAGTGAAAAGGGCTGATGATGTCCCTGGCCTCATGGAAGTTACATTCTAGTGGGGGTCACAGAGGCATGCACAATGAAGTGTGCTAGGTAATGTCAGGCAGTGATCATTGCTGTAGCAATGAATAAAGTAGGGCAGGGGCTAGTGAGTGATGGGCAGGGGTGCTATTTTATGGAGGGCAGCTTGTGAAGACCTCTCTGAGAAGGTGACATTTGAGCCCAGTCCTGATGGGAGAGAACAAGTCGTGCAGATGGCTGGGCAAGACAATTTTAGGCCAAGGGAGCAGTGAGGACAAAAGGACTTGAGGCAGGAAAGTGCTTTTGTGGTCAAAGACCAGCAAGGAGGCCTGAGGGCAGAAGTAGAGTGACAGCCAGCCAGGGTGGGAGGAGAAGAGGCAGAGAGGAGGCGTGAAGCTAATTTTGTAAAGCCTGGTAAGTTATGATCTGGTGGCTTTATTGCACGTTCCCAAATTCTTTGACTCTCACCCCATCAAAAAGTGGAGTCTAATTCCCATCCCCTTGAACATAGCTACATGCAGGGCAATAGAATGCAACAGAAGCAATGATGTCTTTCTTCTAAAACTGGGTCATAAACAGCAAGACAGCTTCTACCCAGCTCTCTCTCTTGGTCTTGTGCTTGGAACCCAGCTGCCATGCTGTGAGGAAGCCCAGGCCACATGTGGAGGCTTCATGCAGGTATTCCAGATGATCATCCCAGATGAGGCCCCCTGATGATCACATCCACCACCAGACACATAGACGAGAAATCTTCTGAGATGACTCCAGCCCCAGCCACCATTTGATTGTAACTGCATGAGAGACCCCGAGCAAGAACTGCCTAGCTGAGCCCAGTCAACCCCTCCAACAGTGAGGTTTAGTAATAGCCATAACAACTGATTATTGTTGCATTATGCTGCTAAGTTTGAGGTGGTTTGCTACATAGTAGTAGATAATAGGGGCACATAATTGTCTATTACTCTGAGATAGATGGAGAGATATTTGAGGATTTTGAGCAGATGGCTTAGAATTTCCCTAGAACATTAGATCCACAGATAGGAAACTGCTTAGTGTTCACCGTTGTATCCCCAGTGCTTAAACAGTGCCTGGCACATAACAGGCACTCAATAAATATTTTCTGAAGGACTCACTGTAAGGCGGGACATAATCTAATTTGCATTACGAAAAGATTGTCTTGACTGTGGCATGGAGAACAGGCAGTGAGGCGCATAGGTGAAGTAGGGAGAGCAGTGAAGAGGGTACTGCACTAGTCCAGGCAACAGAGAAAATGCTGTCATGCTCTGGTGCATGTCTGGATCCTCTCACATTTCTCTGCCTGGAATCAAGCCCTCCCACTACCCCTATAGGCCCCAGCCAGGGTCCCTCACCTTCTGGGAGCTGGCCTTCATTCCCGCCACTGTCCTCTTCCCTCAGCTCATCCCTCTGTTGGATCCGTTCCACCTCCATCCAAAAGCTGTGCATGCTGGAGCTCTCCGCTGAGGACATCCGGGAGTGGGAACAGCCAGCAGGGCGTGGTCGCAGGGGATTCTTCTGGGGAAGCTGATTCATTCGGCCCGAGCAGGGGCCAGAGCTGTAGCAAGTGGGGAAGATGCAGGGAGATCAGGTCTATGCTGAGGCTTGTGGCTTTCCAGAAATCAGCCTGGAGCCCCTGGGGGCTGAGAAAGCTTCCCAGGCATGTTTTTCAGGGTGATCTCAGCAAATTGACTGGTGACCCCTCACCCCCATGGGATCCTTGGAAACCAGCGATGCTGCAGGGGACAGAGACCTCTCTGCTTGCTTCCACCTTCTTGGTCAAGGCGAACAGGCTTGGACATACATATGGTAGAGGCAGCATTCACAAGAGGAGGCTAAACACCAGACCAGGTGAGGAAATGACAGGGCAGTGCCTCATGATCAAACTGAATTTTTACCCAGAGCGTCTCCTACCTTCTTCCCCCATACCTCCTCCTTTGTGAGTCTGGCTGCCAAGCACTGCTTGTATCACAGGAGCATCTCATCTCCTCCCCTTTCCCAGGCAGCTCTGATTAGAGCAAGTACCTGATCACAGAGGCACTATACATCACTGAGCCAATCTCGTTCCCTCAAGGTGTTGAACCAAGGACAGAGGGGTCAGTATCAGGCACATGAACTAGAAGCCAGGTGGGGCTGGAGGGGCTGGAGTGGCCAGTCTTCCAAGAGAAGCAGACAGGGGCCCCTCTGTAGCCATGGAGGGATGTGGGGTGACCTAAGCTTGATTTTCCAGGTCCCAGGTGCAGCCTCTCATGACCCAGGCTATGTGGTTTAACCCTAGAGCCCCAACTCCTACATCCTTCCCTTTAATCCCCCTCTTCTTCCCAAGCTACGCTGAATGAATTCCTGCTTCATGCAATCAAAGAATCTCAGAGTAAGACACTGCAAGTTTCCTGGTCCCTATAAATGAAGTCCAGGACTTCAGAAGAGCTTAGGAACAAAATATCTCTGCTGCCGGTCCAAATCCTTGAGAAATGGTGGGGTTGGTCATAATGACAAAAATACTAGACTGGAATCTCCTAGACCCTGTCACATTAGCAAATAGACCGCAAACTACCCCTGCCAGAAGAGAGGGAAGAAATCCATTTTCCCAGTTTCCGCAAATAGGAAAAATGTATATTCTGCAAGTTCTATAGGTATTTAAGTGCCCATGTGGAAACAAACAAAAGGCAAAGGAAACCAATAAACACAGGTGGTTTGAACTGCCCTATTAAAAAAGAAGATTTGGCTGGGTGTGGTGGCTCACACCTGTAATCCCAGCACTTTGGGAGGCCAAGGCGGGTGGATCACCTGTGGTCAGGAGTTTGAGACCAGCCTGGCCAACAAGGTGAACCCCTGTCTCTACTAAAAATACAAAAAATTAGCCAGGTGCGATGGCGGACACCTGTAATCCCAGCTACTTGGGAGGCTGAGGCAGGAGAATCGCTTGAACCCGGGAGGCGGAGGTGCAGTGAGCCGAGATCACGCCATTGCACTCTAGCCTGGGCAACAAGAGCAAAACTCCATCTCAAAAATAAAATAAAATAAAAATAAATAAAAAAGAAGACTCATTTGGATTAAAAAGGGAAAGTCATCCACATGCTGTTTTTTTTTAATTATGCTTTTCTGTTTTTGTTTTGTTTGTTCATTTTTAATTTTTTGAGACAAGGTCTGCTTCTGCGGCCCAGGCTGGAGTGCAGTGGCATGATACGATTCACCGCAACCTCTGCCTCCCAGGCTGAAGCCATCCTCCCACTTCAGATTCCTGAGTAGCTGGAACTACAGGCACACACCACCATGCCTGGCTAATTTTTGTATTTCTCATAGAGACAGGGTTTTTGCCATGTTACCCAGGCTGGTCTCAACCTCCTAGGCTCAAGCAATCCACCTGCCTTTGCTTCCTAAAGTACTGGGATTACAGGAGTGAGCCATTGAGTCCAGCCTTAAAACATACTTTTGTTAGCTATATTTTCCATTATAAAATCAATACGTAGTAATTGTAAAAACTCCCAGCAATGCAGAAGTGAGCAAAGTAGAAAATCAATCATTCTCCTGTGACTATGACCGCATTTTCCATGCTAACACTTCGGTGTGCAGACATCTCATATTTCTCCCCAGGCATACTTCACCTAAAGGCATACATATGGTAGAGGTAGCATCCACAAGAGGAGATTAAACACCAGGACAGGTGAGGAAATGGCAAGGCAGTCCCTCACGGATCTCACTGAATTTTCACCCGGAGCATCTCCTGTCTCCTTCCCTCACACCTCCACATCCTCCTTTGTGAGTCTGGCTGCCAAGCACTGGTTTTCCTGTTGGTATCACAGAAGTGCCTCATCTTTTACCCCCTCCCAACCAGCTTTGAACAGAGCAAGTACCTGAGCACAGAGGCGTCATGCATCACTGAGCCAATCTCATTCTCTCAAGGTATTGAACCAAAGGCAGAGGGGTCAGTATCAGGCATTTGAACTGGAAGCCGTGTGGGGCTGGAGGGGCTGGAGTGGCCCCTCAGTGGACGTTGTTTTGGGCTCATGTCAGCCAAGACACCGAACTCAAGTCCTCCACCAGCCCCACAAGCGTCCCATGCACGCTAAGCATTTGATAGCTCTTTGCTGAGGAGCTGGATGCTCACAGGAGGGTCCCCACACAGTGCGTTTACTCAAAATATCCCCTTCTCCTTTTGATGGAGGTTTGGCTTGTTTCTATTCGTCAATATCACAAGTAATACCATCTAGTACCTTTGCTCCTTTGCACAGTAGAAGAGAATCCTGGAAGTAGAATTGCCGAATCAAAGAGTTTGTGAAATCTTGCCACATTGCCTCTAAAAAGGGCTATTTTTTTACTGGATTTTTGTTTGTTTGTTTTGACTTTACCCCTGCTGTCTGCTTAGCCCCCCTTGTGGATCCCATGCCCTGGAGTCCCTGAGGCCATATTTTGCCCTCTGCCTATGACTTCATTCACTGTTGTCTCCCAATTTTCTGGAGGTGTAACCCAGGACTTAGGGCTGGCTCCATGGCTGTGCGACCTGTGCAGTCACACAGGGCTCGGGTGTAGAGGCAGCCCACATTTAGTTCAGGACTCCACTGTCACCATCTCAAAATTCTTCACAACGTTTGAGTGAGGGGCCCATGTTCTCTTTGCACATGGCCTGTCCTGCCAGGATTTCACCATAGACCCTGGCTTATGGCTTCCTCCCAAGCGTCCTGCCCACACGGAGCTCAACTCCGAGTCATAAACAATTCCATCCCGAAACAGACTCAAAATGTCAGAAAGCAAAGACACCTCCGATCAGCCAAAGCTGGAAAAAAGGGACAGGGCACAACCTCCTGGCGACGTCTCGAGCATTTGCACGGAGCAGAAGCTTCCCTGGAGACCAAGTCTCAGTTAATTATAAAATTGGCTGTTCCGCTCTATTTACGCTTTTCGAGAAAACTGCTAGTCAGTGCCTCCTGCGAATCTGTTTGGCACCCCATGCTGGGGGCACAGCTCTCTTTCTTTGGTTGCTTTGCGATTCACTTTGAAATCACCGGCATCTGTGTGTTTTCGTGACAATTTGAAAACTGCAGCAACTAAACCAAAGCAAAATTGTCAACACTATCACCATTTGATAGCTAAGCAGTGAGGGGGCAGCAATTATTTCTTTGGATGAACATTCCGAGGAGGTCAGAGAGGGGTACAGGAAAGAAGGGAAACAAAATGAAACACCCACAGTGCTGAAAGTGTAATTGCTACAACATCACATTTTGCAGCGTGGTGGGGAGCACCCCCCTTTTAGGAAGAGAATGATAGGAAGAGAGCACATCCACAAAATGTGTTCAGAGCCTCACAAATACAGTCGATGTTTTGTTTGTTTTGTTTCCAGTGCTTTGTTGATGTGTAGTGCATGCAAAGAAGTATACACGTCCTAAGATACAGCGGGGTCAATTGTCTCCACTTGTAATTTGGTTTTTAAACCTTTACTGAGTACTTACTACACACTCAGCAGCAGACATTTCCAAGCATCAGTTTCTTTATCATTACTTTTTTTGAAAAAGGTCTTGCTCTGTCTGGAGTGCAATGGCGCGATCATAGCTCACTGCAGCCTCAAACTCTTAGGCTCAAGCGATGCGCCCACCTCAACCTCCGTAGCTAGAGTTACAGGTACGTGCCACCATGCCCAGTTAATATTTTATTTTTGGTAGAAGTGAGGTCTTGCTATGCTTCTCAGGCTGCTCTCAAATGCCTTGACTCAAGTCATCCTCCCAAAGTGCTGAGATTCCATGTGTAAACCATCAAGCCTGGCCTTGCATCAGTTTAATATGTCAGTCCCATGTGGGGGTGCTATTGTCTCCAATTCACAGACAAGGAAACAGACCCAACAGGCTTGGGGGACCCACCAGACTTGTGCCGTTGGCAAGTGGCAGAGCCTAGATTTGAACCCAGGTTGCAAGCTCCAGAGCCAGGGTGCTTAACTGCCACACTAGATGATTTAGGGAGCCCCCAGGTGTAAGTGAAGTAATCTGAATGCATTTCCTTCCCCACTGCAGACACTGTGCCCATCTCAGAGTTCCCTGTCTCACCAGACGGTACGATCAAGCACTCTGAGAGCCACTCCTCACACCCGTTCTGATGTCTCCACATCCCATGAACCCCTAACGAATTTTACGTTTCATACAACTCTTATATCCACTAACTTCTAACCACCACTCTGGTCCAAGCCACCATCACTTCTCAGCCTGGACCATAGCCTCACTGCAGTCTTCCTGTGTTTCTTCTAGATACCCTTCTCTGGTTCAGAAAGATCTTCTAAGTTCACAAAACTGGCCTGTCACCCCCTCCAGGAATCCTCATGGTATCCCAGGACGCTGAGGATAAAATCCAAATGCCTTCCAAAGGCACCGGACTGACCTGCCTATGCTTCCGGTCTCATCTCCCATCCCTTCTTCTTCCCTCTGCCTGGAATGTCCTTCCCTTGTTTGCCAGCTACCCTTCAGGTCTCAGACACAAAGTCACTTCCTCAAACGCAACTTTTCTCACCCCTAACCTGGATTAGGCCCCTGCTATGTGCTTTTGTAGAACACATTCGTTGCAATTGGGACTATTTCTTTCTCGGCTTCTCTACTCACTGTTGCTTCCCCAGTGTCTAGAACACTGCCCGGAATATAGTAGTTGTAAGCAGAGATCATGTATGATCCAAAAATTCTTTGACAGTTCTCCGATGGGGAGGTGGGGCCTATGTCTCCTCCCGTTGAATCTGGCAGGCTTGTGACAGCTTCAGCCGAGAGAACACAGCAGAGGACAAGTGATGGGACTTCTCCGTCTCATCATAGTGACCAAGCTGATCCCACCTGGCTCTCGTTCTCTGCTTGCTCCTTGGAATGGGTGGCTACATTGAGAAGCCCAGGCCAAGTGCAAGGTCACATGGAGGTGCTCCAGTCACCAGCCCTAGCCGAAACTCACCCTTGAATCATTTTAGTGTAGGTGTCAGACACATGAGTGGAGAAGCTTCCAGACAGATGACTCCAGTCCCCTGCATAAAGTCACCCCTAGCCGTTCAGTCTTCCCAGGCGACACCCCAGACATCATGGAGCAGACAGCAGGTATCCTTGCCCCCTCTGTCCCAATTCTTCACCCATCAAATCCCTGAGCAGAATAAAATGATGTTGTTATGTGCAACTCAGCAATAGATAAACAGATTTGTAAGTTCAGAAGTCAAGAACTTTGGCTCTAGTGTCAAATGGGTCTGAATTTGAATCCCAGATTTGTTGTTTATTAGCAAAGTCACCTTGGGGAGTCCCCAAACCTGGCTGGACCTTAACTTCCTCATTTTAATATAAAGCTAACAGAGACTTCCTGGGGCAGTGTAGCGTAAAAGCCAATTCACTCATTCAGCAAATGTTTACTGAGACAGTTGCTAGGAAGCTAATACACATAAGGGGCTTAGAATAGGAAGTCCTCAGTCAACGTTAGTTCAATCAATATATGTTGCTTCTGGGCTCTTCCTATTTAAGATTCAGACAGAGCAAGTGACACACCCAAGACTGCCCAGCCAGTGAGTGGCCTCTAGTTCCTGTCCTGCAGAGAGTAGTCAGGGGCTTACAAGCACAGACCATGGAAGAAATACATTCCCCTCAGTGAGTCAAAAGACCAGAGCCCTCACAGTGGCTTAGAGCCTTCCTGAATGCAAAGCCCTTCTCTCCACGCACATGAACTTCCCCCCATTTCCCCAATTTCCAGGTGTCCTGGAAGATAAGGCAGGGCCTAGATGTCCTCAGCTCAGTCCAAGCTCCCCCACTCATGCTCTGTGCAGCTGTGGACATGTCCCTTTTCCTCTATGGACCTCAGTTTCCAAATCTGTAAAATGGGAAAATAGGAGTAGAGAACGGGGCTTTGCAAGATGATCTTAGTGAGATCGTTGCCCCTGAGGTCACAGCAGGCACTGAGAATCATATCACAGTAGAGCAAAGGCTTTTGCCAAAGGGCAGGGCTACAGAAACCCATACAAGGCTGACAGCCACAGAAGCAAGAGCCTGCAAAGCCGAAAGCCAGCATGACTGAGGGAGCAAGAATGCGGGCCATCGGGATGAACCGGTGGAAGTGTGGCCAAGCCTCCTCTCCAGCAGCCAAACCAGGTGAGCTCAGCCCAGACCTGCTGGGGCAGGGAGCGTGGCCTGGCTTCAGCAACCCAGCCAAGGGCTTCCCCCAAAAATGGCAATTAGGGCTTTGGGGGCAGACCTCGATTCCACTGAGAGAGTCTGCCCTTGGCCTCACCACTCTGACTCTGATGAAACTCTTGACAGCAGAGGGTGTGGCTCCAAGTGTGGCATTCCCGAGTTTAACAGGCTGAGTTCCGTCTGTCCGGACACCGTGGCATCTTGGGTGAGATGTTTCACCTTTCAGAGCTTCAGTTTCCTCTGCAAAGTGGGGGCCAGTCAGAGCTATCCTCACTGTGAGGATCACAGGAAATGTAAATAAGATGTCTGACAAAATATCTGGCGTAGGCCCAGTGCGGTGGCTCACACCTGTAATCCCAGCACTACGGGAGGCCGAGGCGGGCAGATCACTTGAGGTCAGGAGTTTGAAACCAGCCTGACCAACATGGAGAAACCCCATCTCTACTGAAAATACAAAATTAGCGTGGCGTGATGGCAGGTGCCTGTAATCCCAGCTACTCAGGAGGCTGAGACAGGAGAATGGCTTGAACCTGGGAGACAGAGGTTGTGGTAAGCTGGGATCAAGCCATTGCACTCCAGCCTGGGCAACAAGAGTGAAACTCCATCTCAAAAAAAAAAAAAAAATCTGGCCTATACTAGGTGCACAAGAAATGGGAGTTGTTATAATAATAATACCTATTATTATCACGATCATCAGCGTCACCATTATCCTCATCACAAATATTATCAGCTACAGTGAATGAAGGAAAAGCCTTTAGTAACAAGCTCAGGTTCTGTGGCCACAGGGACAAGTGACTCCAAGACAGGCCCTGGAGTAAGCTGACATTGACTATTCTAACCAACAGGCATTAACACTGACTAGGTGCAAGGGAGTACTCGGAACACCACATTAAAGTTCCCTAGGCTCAGCACTAACAGCATTTCAGGTGGCTGATTCTTGGCTGTGAAGGCAGGCTGTCCTGTGTATTGCAGTAAGTTTAGCAGCATCGCTAGCCTCTACCCACTAGATGCCAAAGCATCCCTCTCAGTTTCAACAATGACACATGTCTCCAGACATTGCCAGATGTTCCCTGGGGAACACCATCGCCCTGGCTGAGAAACACTGCTTAGCATGGACGAACTCATTTACTCTTCACAAACTATTATTATCGCATTTTACAGATGGGAAGACAGAGGTACAGTGATAAAGTGACTTCTGCAAGGTGACCTGACGAGTAAATGGTAGGACTGGAGTTGACCCCAGGAAGTCTGGCTCTGTAGTCCCTGTTCTCAACCACTGTGCAATAAGCCACCTGTACAACTGTCTTTCCTCAATTGTGAATGTTTTCTTTTCTTTCGTTGGCTGGATGCAGCCTGTGATTGGTGAGGGAATACCACCGGCCGGATGCGGCTCCAGCTCTGCCTCTGATCAGCTGAGCTCCTCCTGTCCCTAGCACCTGAGCCACAGGGTTGCTGCTCTGTTTTGAACATGTCCCTTGTCCCAAAATTATTGTTGGGCAATGATATGTTGTGGTGCAATGGGCCGAGATCATCCCCGGGGGCGTGCTGGAGGAGCAACAGACAGCCGCGGTTGGGCAGTGCCAAGCTTTACTTTGCTGAGCGGGGAATCTGGGGGAAGACGAGAAGCTGGGGGTGAAGAGAAAGGAGGGAGAGAGGTGGGTGAGAGAGCTGGCCACCATAGGGGAGTGGCTGTGTGGGATGCCATGTGCCTTTGGCTCTAGGCAAACCCAGGTATGCAGTGTGGCCGGGTGGTGGGGTGGCCCTCTCACACCTCTGTCAACACCGTGAGAAGAACCATCCCTGGACAGCTGCCGCCTGGGTCCCAGAATGAACACATATGGCACAGACCATAGCCCAGTCAGCAGGGAGGAATAAGTTCAGCCAGACCCACGGCTAGAAATGGAGCCACCCAGCAGAGCCTAGGGTAGAGCAGCTAATCCCCAGCCTCCTTCAGGCACAGGAGCAGGAGTACACGGCAGCACTTCAGGAAATGATCGCTGCTGGGTTTGGGGATCATTTGTCACATGGTGATAGCTGACAGGGACAGCACGCTATTGCACAACCCCAGCAGCTCTGCCAGAGGAGCGGTGAGCCCACTCTCTGATGCTCACACACATTCCCAGGTGCCAGGTGCACATGCCACTGCCTGTGTGCACACTCCATGTTCCACCCTATCTCCAAGCCCCAGATAAAGTGACACATCCGGTCCTGGTCAGGAATCAATGAAAGTTAGGAATTGGGCCCCTTAGAGAAGAGATTGAAAGGCAATCTCAGGGCACAGCCATGTGCATATGGGTATGCCAGGGAACCGTGGGTGCACAGTGACTCAGGAATATGCACATAGCCACGTGTGCCTATGAAGAGGGTCTCTCCTCTGTTACCTCAGGACTTGCCAGGAGGTTTGGATTCTTCATGCCCGCCCATATAACTCACATAACTTAGTACACGACGATGATGTAAACGGCACCCCTCTGAGTGTAACACTCATGCAGTGCACAACCTGAACATCAGGACACAGCAACACTCACATCACAAAGCAACCCCTGTGGGGACAGAGTTGGGATGGGTGGGAATGAGATGTTATAAAAGGCAAATCTGACCTTTACATTTTTGTACATTATCTTAACTGAGCTCCTAAAATCCCTCTGTGGCTACAACTTTCCCATGAAGACAAAGAAGACTGGCTCATTCTGGCCGGTGTGACCATTCCTTGAATTGTTAAATGATGCTCCATATCTCTTTCACATAACAATTTTGCTAGAGCTGATCTGTTGGTTATGAAAGTCACAAGCATGGCTATTTTGCGTTATAGACAACAAGAATAAAACATTCTGAAATGTAATTAATGTGATTTAGCTTCCTGAATCACACAGGAGGCTGGGCTGGGAGACAGCACAATGGGTGCCCCCTTCAGCTGTTCAAGGTGGCACAAATCAGAAGAACAGAGGACCCATGCTGGGCCCAACAAGCTGCACCCTATGTGTGCAGACCAGGCCCAGAGACGTATGCTTCTCCACCCTGCCCATGGGCTGGAGTCCCCCAGGGAGCTTTGCCAGGCCGTTATGCCCAAGCAATGCCCCAGCCAGACCAATGACACTGAAACTGCTGGGAATGGGACCTGGACACAGCATTGTTGATTCCATTGTGCAACCAGGGTTGGGAAGCCAGAGTATCATCATGTTGCTGAGGTTCAGAGAATGACACAGATTTCAAGAGTTGGGTGGGAACTGAGGGATTGCATCAAAATTCTCACACAGCTCTTCTGGGAGGGGCAGCCTGCATTTCTGAGATAGCTGGGGGAGATTAAGGTACTGCTTATGAACTCCGAGATGACAAATATTCCCAACAGAAGATCAGGATCTATCAATCTCCATCTGAGATAGCAAACTGCATCCCCCCCCCACTACGTCCCCAGTACACACACTGGATTTTCACACCTTTTAAATAGCTTGCCATCATCTGAAAATGAGGAGGTCTCACATTTTTAAATCCTCTAGTTCCAATTTCTCTCAGGAAAAACTAATCAGTGGAGATGATAATCTTGGGTCTCTCTGTAAGTGACAATTGGCTGAAGCCAAGTGGTAGCTGCCTCTGAAAACGGGCTCCAGCCAGCAGCGTGGCCCTGTGATAGATACTTGCCAGAGAAGCTTTGAAAGTCTTCAAGTTGTTTAGGCTTGCCCTCATCCTTCCTTCTAACAAGGTTATAGACCCTTGTGTGTCCCTTCCTGAGTCACTTAGATTATCATCTTGATTTGTACTGCCCAATATGGTAGCCACTAGCCACCTGAGCCCTTGAAATATGGTATTTAGTATGAATGAGGAGCTAAAATTTTAACTCACTCACTCACTCTTTCTTTTCTTTCTTTTTTCTTTCTTTCTTTCTTCCTCCCTCCCTCTGTCCCTTTCTCTTTTTCTTTCTTTTTCTCTTTGTCTCTCTTTCTTTCTTCCTTTCTTTCCTTCCTTTTTTCTTTTAATTTTTAACTCATTCACTCACTTTTTCTTTCTCTTTCTTTCTTTCTTTCTTTCTTCCCTTTTTCTTTCCTCCTTCCTTCCTTCCTCCCTCTCTCCCTCTTTCTTTCTTTTTTTCTTTGTCTCTCTTTCTTCCTTTCCTTCCTTCTTTTCTTTTTCTTTTTCTTTTCTTTTATCTCATTTTGAGAGAGTCTCACTCTTTTGCCCAGGCTGGAGAGCAGTGGTGTGATCCTGGCTCACTGCAGCCTCCACTTCTCAGATTCAAGCGATTCTCTCTGTTGCCTCAGGGCAGAAGAGTGAAAACCAGAGAAATGGTAGCATGGGAAGGACTCAGCCTCTCAAGTAGCTGGGATTACAAGCATGCACCACCACACCCGGCTAATTTTTGTATTTTTAGTACAGACAGGGTTTCTCCACGATGGCCAGGCTGTCTCAAACTCCCAACCTCAGGTGATCTGCCCGCCTTGGCCTACCAAAGTGCTGGGATTGCAGGCGTGAGCCACCATGCCCAGCCAACTTTATTTTATTTTAACTAATTTAAATTTAAAACTAGATACTTGTTTCAGTTACTGGAAAAGGTCTAAATATGTTTAGAACAACTTGGATACACAAATCTACTTTACCAACTGTAAATTGTATGAAATCTAAATACACATTAAGGATTTCTGATGAAAATTTAGGATCCTATTGGAGATTGCTGGAAATGTAAAATACACACTGGATTTTGAAGACTTCATATTTGAAAATGTAAACTATTTCATTCATGTTTTATATTGATTACATGTGAAAATATTCTGGACACATTGGGTTAAATAAAATGTTGTTTTTATTAAAATAACATTAGGTATTAATGTTGTTCATTTGATCATATTAAAAGTTTTAGACTAGACACAGTGACTCACGCCTGTAATCCCAGCATTTTGGGAGGCCAAGGCAGGAGGATCCTCTGAGCCCAGGAGCTGAAAATCAGCCTGGGCAATACAGCAACACCCTATCTCTACCAAAAAATTAAAAAAAAAAAAAAAATTAGCTGGGTTTGGTGATGCATAACTGGAGTCCTAGTCATTCAAGAGGCCTAGGCAGGAGGATTGCTTGAGCCCAGGAGTTTGAGGAGGAGGATTGCTTGAGCCCAGGAGTTTGAGGATGCAGTGAGCTATGATTGTGTTACTGTACTCCAGCTTAGGTAAAAGAGTGAGACCCTGTCTCAAAAAAAAAAAAAAAAAACCAAGTCTTAAATAGGCTCAGTGTCCTCTGTAAACCAAAAATAAAGTCCTAAGCCTCCCAGCCAATTGAACAGACCCACTCACTTTTGCAGAATCCCAGGGAAATCCACAAAACTGCATTCGTGGCCATGATGGAATGGGAGGTTGGACACACCTCATTATACTCTCCCCCCTTTTGTATTTAGGCACAGCATCTGACCAGCGTTAATGTTGAAATGGACATCACAATGGCCAGGCATGGTGGCTCACACCTGTAATCCCAGCACTTTGGGAGCCTGAGGCAGGGGGATCACTTGAGGTCAGGAGTTTGAGACCAGCCTGGCCAGCATGGTGAAACCTCATCTCTTCCAAAATTTCAAAAATTAGCCAGGTGTGATGGTGTAGTCCCAGCTACTCAGGAGGCTGAGGCAGGAGAATCGCTTGAACCCGGGAGGTGGAGGTTGCAGTGAGCTGAGATTTCACCACTGCACTCCAGCCTGGGTGACAGAGTGAAAGACTCTGCCAAAATAAAATAAAATAAAATCACAAGACTGACAAAATGGACTTTTTGTGACAATAAAATAACAAATTGTAAACAGGACCTATTGCCATGCCAGACAAAGGTGAGCTCATGCATCCCTACGAGTAACTCTGACCCAGGATATTGGTTAATGGACTTCCTTCTCTGAAACATTCCTTTCTGCTGACTTTAAACTTTTAGACAAAGCTATACTCCTCTAACCAATTGCAAATTAAAGAATCTCTAAATCCACGTATAACCTGTAAGCCCTGGCTTCAAGGTATCCCACTTTTTCCAGCCAAACCACTATACAGCTTCCATGCGTTGAGTTATGTCTTTGCCTGTAACCCCTGTCTCCCCTAAAATGCATAAAACAAAACTCTAATCCAACTGCCAAGGACACACCTTCTCAGGACCTCTTGAGACTGTGTTCCCAGGCCATGGTCACTTATATTGGCTAAGAAGAAACCTTAAAATATTTTACAGAGCTTGGTTTTCCCATTCACACCTCAGTTCCACCACAAGCCTCACCATGCCCTAGATGTTATGCTCTGCCACATGCTGGGAAAAGGTCTTGACGTGTGTGTGATGGACTATATATTGTTTACTGAGAAACAATGGCAAGGAACACCAAGCCGTCCCCGGGCAGAAAACTGCTCAGGGCGTTATACAATAGTGAGCAATATACACCAGTCATGCACTAGTTAAACCAGTTCCCAAAACACAGGATACATGAACTTGTGCCCATTGCGGACTCGTAAAGAGTGCTTTCTAGCTTATTTTTATTTTAGTAGTCAACAGGCACTATCTGCCTGTTTAGGCTATCTTTATTCTATGAATAAACACTGAACACCTGCTTGTTAAAAATAATCACTGGTTCACAAAGAACAAATACATGGGTCAGGGTCTGCTCTGGGCTTTCAGCTGGGAAATGCTGTCAGTCCCCTGATGTCCCACTCTGTTTCTCATTTGTGCACACTATCTTTGTGTCTGTTTCCTAATTCCTTCAGCACCACCTGGGTTGGGGTCTCCACGACCGAGCTGATCTCCGCCGCCACATGACTCCCTGAAGGTCCCACTTAACCCTTGTAGGCACCAGAGTTTACAGCTCCTGATCTATAACATCTTCCTAGCAGGTTTTGGGTAGGGGAGTGGCACAGCGGGGAGAGCTTTTTAAAATCTTATGAAAGTTGTGGATCCTGTCTCTGGAAAACTGCACACACACACAGATGCGCAACATTTAGCAAATCATTTTAGTGGCTCTCGGATCTTTGAAGCTCCATCCTTGAGTCCCAGATTAAGAACATCTGGTCTTTAAAGCCTTCAGAAAAGACCAGCAGAAAGAGCATCAGGCTGGTTGCCGTGGTTACACCTCCTCTTAGGCTGGCCTAGGGGTGAGGCATGGCCTCATTATCTCTATCTTTGCTACACGCATCTTCATAGGGAGGTCCTCATCGCTTACTCTTCCGCTGCACACTCAAGGGCTTACGAGACAGATTGTCATCCCACCATCAGGTCTCCTGGCCCTGGGGTTGAAACTGGGCTCAGGGCTTGAAAGCAAACTCCAGTCCCATCTCTCCTCTGTCCCACTCCCTGCTCCAGCCAGTGTGAGCTACGTATACCTCTCAGAGGCACCAGGCTCCCTCTGGCCCTGGAGTTTTGCCTAGTTGGCAGCTACTGTCAGGAACACTCTTCTCCTTCCCGTCCTTGGCCTGCTCAGTGCCTACTTTGAGACTCAGCTCAGGCATCACCTCCTTCAGGAAGCCTTCTCTGCAGTCCTCCTACAGGTGGGTGCTGGGCTTACTGATGTCCTGGCACTTACCACCCTCCAGGAACTTCCACCCTCCATAGTCATGGCCTATTTGTTTTCTCCTTTAGACTGGGATCTCTTTGAGACCAGAGACATTCTTATTTATCATTGCGTGAGCCCAGCTCCCCAAACAGAACAGATATTAATACATATTTGAAGGATTAATAAATTTAATGCAGTGGTTCTCAAAGTGTGGGCCCCAGACCTTCAGTATCAGCATCACCTGGGAGCCCGCTAGGAATGCACATTTTCAGCCCTTGCCCCAGAACTACAGAATAGAAACTCTGGGGGTGGGGTGCAGCAGCCTGGGTTTGCACAAGCCCTCCAGGTGACTCCAAGGCGCTGATCTAAGCCCCCGGTTGGAGGGAGGGAGGCAGGATGACACCTGGGAGTGGAAGCAGGTGAATCCCTGGTTGGAGGGAGGGAGGCAGGATGACACCTGGGAGTGGAAGCAGGTGAATGAAGTTTAGAAAAGCAATATGGAAGAGTGGCTGCAGGTAGGCAGAAAAACCCCACCACCACTACCCACTCCTCCCTGGAATCGGTAAATGTGTACATTACATGGCAAAGGTGGGATAAAGGTTGCAGATGGAATTATAGTTGCTAATCAGCTGACTTTGGGGAGATGACTCTGGATTGCCTGAGTGGGCCCAGTGAAATCATAGGGTCCTTAAATGGGGAAGAGGGAGGCAGAAGAGTGAAAACCAGAGAGATAGTAGCACGAGAAGGACTCAGCCGGCCACTCTTGGCTTTGCAGATGCAGGCGGGCCAAAACTTAAGGAAGACAGGTGGCTTCTTGAAGCTAGAAAATCAATTGTCCCCGAGAGCCCCCAGAAAGGATCACAGCCCTGTCCACACCTTGATTTTAGACCACTAAGATCCATGTTGGACTCCTGACCTCTGGAACTCTAAGATACATCTATATTGTTTCAGCCACCAACTTTGTGGCCATTTGTTATTGCCGCAACAGAAAACATTGACTACAGTGGCTAAGGACCAAGGCCCTGGAGTCACACTGTCTGGGCCTAGGTCTGTCCTCTTATGTGTGGCCTATAAAATCAGGATGATGGTGGGTTAGTATACAGAAGACAGGATGAAATGAAGTAAGGCCTGTAAAACATTCAGCCCATAGGAAGTACCCCAAAAACAACACGCAAGGCTGCTTTCCAACCAACGCGCAGCCTACAGTCCACTTAAGATGGGGCAAACAGTCCAGGGGGCGGAGCGGTAACTAGAAAACTGGAGGGGCAGTGGGCTGAGGAGAGGCTTCCTGGAGGAGGAAGTGTGGGAACTCAGTTTGAGTTTTTTGTTTGTTTTTTCTGTTGCTGTTGTTGTTGTTTGAGATGGAGTCTAGCTCTGTCGCCAGGCGGGAGTTCAGTGGTGCGATCTCGACTCACTGCAACCTCTGCCTCCCAGGTTCAAGCGATTCTCCTGCCTCAGCCTCCGGAGTAGCTGAGATTACAGGCATGCGCCACCACGCCCAGCTGATTTTTGTATTTTTAGTAGTGATGGGGTTTCACCTTGTTGGCCAGGATGGTCTCGATCTCCTGACCTTGTTATCTGCCCACCTCGGCCTCCCAAAGTGCTGGGATTACAGGCGTGAGCCACCACCCGGCCAGAACTCAGTTTTAAAGGAACAGTCAGTGAATGTCAGAGAGGAAATGAGATATGCAAATCTCCCAGGAAGGAGAGCAGGTCTTTATGATGGGAAGTCCAAAGGAATTTCCCTGGGTGGATAGAAGTCTATATTAGGGTTTAATGAGAAATAGGTCAGTAGGAAATAAATGGTAGTGGGGAATGTCTCTCCAAGCAAATTAAAATCCAGAAGCCATCACCGAAGAAAGCTGAGTTGATTACATCAGAACTTAAAACTTTTGTATGACAAAAGACACTATAAAAAATGCCATAAGAGCTGTTTCCTCATCTGAGAGGAAATGTTTGCAACAAATGATAAAGTGTTACTATCCAGTCTATGTAAAGAGTTCCTGGAAAACAACAAGAAAAAAAAAATACCTAAAAAATCTACTAGGAAAGTCGGCAGCAGATAGAAATCAACAAGTCACAGGAGATAAAATGCAAACACCCTATGTGAAAGGATGTGGAGCCTTGCAAGTCATCAGGGATATGCAAATTAAAACAAGGATGAACTGCATCTATCAGTTTGGCAAACACAGAGAAGATTGCCAACACCCAGGGCTGGCAAGTGTCGGGAAAAGACACACTCACACTTGGATGAGCATCTGCTGGTCAACTTGGATAGAGTCGGTGATGCCTAACAGGAGGGGAGGTGGAGAAGTGGCTTCCATGTTGCAGGCAGGGTGAGGACCCCAGGGTTGTGAAGGACGGCAGCCTAACCACTCCCGTAATCACGTTCACCTCTGCTTTCCTCATGTGAAAAGAGGGAAGACAGGAAGCCCCATCCGAAAGGACCTGCCCTTTGCTGGTTTGTAAGCAGGATCCAGGGAGGCCCCTCCTGCTGGAGAGCCCTGGAGGAAAGCAGCTTGCAACGGCTTTTTTTTTTTTTTTTTCCTGCAAAGCTGGTCAGAAGCCCCCAGCAGCAGCCTGGTTCCCGGAGCTGCGGTCCTGAAGTGGCTGTTCCGGGTTTTGATCCAGGACGATGTGTGATTGTGAATGGCAGCCACAATCTGAATGCCACGGATTCTACAAATGAAGGATCAGGCCCAGAGAAGTGAGGGAACTTTCCCAAGGATGAGTGGAGGATTTAGGACTCAAATGCAAATCTTTCTACCAATGCCAGGGAGTCAGTAGTCCTGAATGTACTTGTCCCATGAAAACAAGCCTGTGCTATTTGGAGTCAGCTCAAAGAACTTCACCTTTGACCACTGATATCTGCCACAAATTGTTCAGTTCCTACATGGTGGGCACTGTACTAAGCCCTCACACACATTAATGTCATTTTATCCTCACAACAAGCCTAAGAAGCAGGTACTGCTGTTCACAACCATTTTATAAAAAAGGAAACCAAGGCTCAGAGAGGTTAAGTAACTTCCCCAGAGGCCCACAGCTGATAAGTGGTGAAGCTGGGCTTTGAGATTCAGGCTGTCCTACCCCTGACACATTTAAACCACGTGTAGGTGATTTATTAGTGCTTGGGTTCACATACAGGGGGTGTATCTGGAGGTTTAAAGGGACATGATGTCTGGAGAGATCAGCTGGCATTGACCCCAGTGGCAGAGACTTGAGCTACACATGAGCAAAATATGAGTGAAGGTGAACCTTATAAAGGTGATTGATTCTACAAGCTATCTGTGTGCAATCAGCCAAGTCATTTAGCCCATTATTGATTAAGGAAATCTGCCTGGTGCACTAGACTCAAAATGCGTCTTTCTGCCTCTCTGATCTGCCTTTGAACTCTGCCAGACACTGAGCATGTGAAAAGATGCTCAACCTCACTACTAATAATAAAAAGGGTGAATTAAAACAACAGATGGGTTTCTCTCAATCCAATTAGCTAAGACTAAAAAGAACAATAACGCCTGGTTAAGAATCTCACGTCTACTAGGAAAGAAGCTCATACCCCCTTGGCGAGTCTAATTGGGTACAGCCTTCCTGGAAAACCAACTCCCAAAATATGTTTCACAATTTTGAATGTATCCACCTTTGGATGCAATGATTCCTATTCTGAAAATGTATCATAAGGATTAGTACTCAAAGATACATGTCCAAGAACATTGCAATATAGCTTATAATCGCAACCAAAAGAGAAAAATAAACAATCTACAATTCCATCAACAGGAGGCTAGTTAACAAAAGTCCTATTCAGTCATAAAATGAAACATCACACAGTCTTTAAAGAGGACGGTGTAAGGGCAGGTGTGGTGGCACATGCCTGTAGTCCCACCTACTTGGGAGGCTGAGGCAGGAGGATTGCTTGAGTCAAGGAGTTTGAGACCAGCCTGAGCAACACAGTGAGACCCCTTCTCTACAAAAATTTTAAAAACAGCTAGGCGTGGTGGCACATGCCTGTGGTCCCAGCTATTTGGGAGGTTGAGGTGGGAGGATCACCTGAGCCTGGGAAGTTGTGGCTGCAGTGATTGCACCACTGCACTCCAGCCTCAGCGTGGTCAACAGAGCAAGACTCTGTCAAAAAAAAAAAAAAAAAGATAATGTTGATTTCTATGTCTTTCCAGAAAAAGATATTATAAAGAGAGAAATGTCATTTATAAAATGGTATACATAATATAAACCAATTCACATATGTAAGTACAATTATGTACATGGATTGGGCTATATATACATTTTACATATACATGTATGTAAATATTTATGAAGCACAAAATCCTATAGGATGTATACTTAACTTCTCACAATTGCTATTCTTGTGGGTTGGAGGTGGGAGGGGCAGGTGGATTTCACTTGCTACTTTTTATGTATTTTTATAGCAATCATGAATTAACAGAAAATATATTTCTATTGGGGAGCAGGGATAAGGGGAATCCCAACAGAGTCACCTCACTCCAACTGGGTCTCTGAGGCACCTCCCAAGGTCAATGTTTCCCGGTTTTAAGACTAAGTCCGCATAGACAGTGAATTCTGTGCCACACTCACATTATGGGAAGTTATGTTTGATGGCACCACTGACTCTACTCATCCTTTCTCAGACCTTCTCTGTCAGCATTTAGTGTATTACATGATAGTGGACCAATGTTAAGTCTTCCTCCTGGGCCAGACTGTGGACATCTTAAGGGCTGAGAGAGCTTCTTATTCATGCTTACGCCCTCGTGTCCATCACGGGACTTCATGTAGAGGCAGTGAGCATTTCATTCATTGAGCAAATATTTCACTTGCACCTAAAACGAGCCAGCCCTGTGCCAGTGCTGGAGAGCCGTGGGTAAACAGAACAGACCCAGGTTTGCATACTGAAGGTTGTAGTCCTGCTGGAATTTATTGAGTAACTAAATGATTCACAAGTAAGTGAGCGGTGAGATGAACAGACTCAGAGGATTGGGGGAACTGACCTAGTGACCTGTAAGCCCATACACAAGAACATGGGCCTGGAGCAAACAGACCAACCCTGTCCCAGGGAAGTGGTTTTCGCTTTTTTCTTTCTTTGGCAGTGGAATCTCTTCTCAAAAAACAAAAGAGGTAACAGTGATATTATTATAAGCTGATTTTATAAGTTTAAAGCATTTACTGCTCATACAATCAAGATAATTTTGGTCGACAAAAAACATTTGGGATACTTGAGTGGAGGTAGTATTTTTACTAGCTGTTTAATACTTGAAAGATATAATAAAAATTAAATTCAGATAAAATGTTTGCAGAACCCTGGTTGAAAAAAAACACTGTTCTGGAAGTAAGAATGTTGCTTTTGTTGTTTTGTTTTCAGTAATAAAGAGAATGATTAATTCAAATTTTAAACTCTCTTAAGTATTATTCATTTGTGCATTCAACCAGTAGTTATTAAGCACATTCAATGGGTTAGGAGCTCTTATAGTGAATTCAATATTAATATCCTCAAAGATCACAAGGAACCAGGAGATTAAGGGAGGGTGGTGGTGGGGTCAGGGGAAGAGCTGTAATAGATAGGTAGGTAGGTAGGTAGGTAGGTAGATGGATGGATGGATGGATGGATGGATGGACAGACAGATGGTTGGATAGATGGTGTGATCAGCTGAATAACAGCTCCCCAAGATGTCTTCATCCTAATCCTCAGAATTTGTGAACATATGTTATCAGGCAAAAGGGACTCTGCAGACGTGATTAAGCTACGATCTTGAGACTGGGAGATGATCCTGAATTACCCAGTGCGTCCAACGTAATCACAGAATCCTTATAAATGAAAGAGGGAGGCAGGAGAGTGAGAGAAGGAGGCATGGTGATGACAGTGGAGGACCGAGTCAGAGAGAGATGTGAAGGTGTTACAGAGCTGGCTTTGAAGATGGGAGAGGACCATCAGCCAAGGAATGTGGGCACCGGCAGAAGGTGGAAAAGGCAAGGAAACCGGTTCCTAGAGCCTCCAGACAGAATAAAGCTCTACAGAGCCGATTCAGGACTTCCACCATTCAAAACTGTCAGATAACAAATTTGTGTTGTTTTAAGCTAATAAGCTTTTGTGATTTGTTATAGCAACAATAGAAAACCAATATAGGTGAGACAGAGAGAGAGAGAGAGAGAGAGAGCTTATATAATTTGTTATAGCAGCAATAGGAAACATACAGATAGATACATAGATTAGATATAGATTAGATAGATACACAGACTTGTCTTTGGCTTAAGAGTGATTCTCATTAAAATCACATCCTGAGCAATTCTGAGTAATTTTTGCCTGGGATGGGGCAGAGCCCCACACACATGGGAACTCAGCGAACATGCCGTGTGAATGAAATTGGTCTCACTGAGCTCCCCTTCCCTTTCCTGAGCCTAGAAGTTGTTCCCTTAAGGGAATTCTAGGACTCAGTTGTCCTACAATCAGGATCACCTCCTCCCTGAATCTGCTCTCTGAGTACAGACCCCATCTAGTCTTCAGGTCCTTGGGTGGCAAATGAATGAGGCAATGGAGGTCTGCTGCAGGTGTGTTCCAAGCTAGAACACTTTTGGAAGGCAATCTGGCTTAAGATTCTAACATTCCTTTTAAACTTGCAACTACAAGTCTAGGACGTGAATTTTACCCATGCACGTCCCCAGAGATGTTCACTGTTGTATTGCTTAGAATTGTTAAAAATTGGAACCAACCTAAATGTCCATTAGCCAGGGACAGATTCAAATGAACCAAAGATATCCACAAAGTTGGATCCCGGCAGGACATTAAAGTGAATGAATTCGATCTTTATGTTACTGACATGTAAAGCTGTCCATAACATTAGTTAAGGGGTTGGGGGAAGAAAACCTTACAAGCACATGTATACCATGATCCTATTTGTATAAAATGATACAAGTGTAGGTTTGTATGTCAAAAAGTTCTCCCAAGGTATATGTCAAAACTTTAACAGTAGTAACTTTTCAAGAATAAGCATGTGTATTCCTGTACTGTTTGACTTTCTGTAATAATCAATTTCTAATGTGATGTCATCATAGTGGGGGAAATGACTATTTGAAAATTCTGTCTGGCTGTCAGTGGCAGGCTGAGCAGGAATAAGGGGTCACCAGTTCTCAGCGAGGTGACCACATGGCCACACTGACCCAGAATCTTGACCCAGAGACTCCTGAATCTTGAGCCCCTGGGCCCCCTAATACTCTTTACATCCAGAGGAAGAGGAAATGGCACATACTGGCATCACTGTCACTCGTGGTCTCTAAGAATCTAAAGGTCAGTGACCCCTGCAGTAGGCTGGCAGCATAAGCCCAGGTAATGCTGTGTCCCAGGAAGGGCCTGGGTGTGGAGTCCCATGGACCAGGGCTAGAAGCCGTCACCACTTGACAGCAGGGTGACCTTGGACCAGTCCCTGGACTCTCCAAGCCTCTGTTTCCTCATATGTTCGACGGAGAAAGATTCTTGCTCACAGGGATGTTGTGAAGATAGACGGCACATGCCCCTGGCGCATAGTAGGGCCAACCTCCCTCCCGCTCCCGTGACTCCTGTACCTGCAGCCCAGGTCAGCCCAGCGCTGGGCGCAGCGCCTGGCAATGCGAGCTCGCGGGATCCGAGGACACGGTGAGGCTAGGGACGCTGGGGCCAGCCTCTCCATCTGGGCGGCTGGGAGGAGGGCAGGCTCGGCCATGGGCTGGCACTCGAGGATCCTGGGCCGTCGCAGTGCCGCAGCCGTGGGGCTGACTCGTCGACAATGTGAGAGGGAGGAGGGAGGCAGGGCCTCCGTGGCACACCCAGTTCCCAGACACCCTCAAGCAGGTGGAATGTCCAGCCTCCTGCTGCGGCGGGGCTGGCTTGGCCGGGGCCACCTACAGGAGGAACGCGCACCCGCAAGCACCCCTGAGTGCCGCCCACCGACACTGGAACAAGTGGAAATGGCGCTGTTCAAAAACTGTCATGAAATATGATTTGCATGACCACCATTATTACCTACAGCCCTCCCGATTTCAGGGTAAAACCACTTGAATAAAGAACCTGGCTGATATGGGTGGAAGAAAGTGCTCAAACCCAGGAGTTTTTATCTGGCTGGACCACATTCCCTCTGAGGCTTCTCTGAGCGGTGGTTTCCTTCTCTGTGAAATGGGGATGGTGACATTTGCCAGGAGACAGGGAACTAGCAAGCAGGAAGGTGTCAGGGTGTGAAAAGAGCAGGACCTGGGCACTGACCGGGAGGATAGGAAGGGAGCAGGAAATGGGAGTGGGGAAGTGAGGGCCGTCCAGAGAGCCTGCTGGGGTTAGCCTTTTGGCTGGGATATAAAGGAGAAGGAACTAGCAGGAAAAGGCTGGGGGAGGGGGAAAGCTGGGGAATTTAACCCCCTCATCTGTAAAATGAGAACTCATTCATTCATTCAGCAAATCTTTATGGAGCTCTGTAGGGGCCCTGGGGGAAGCAAACAGAGTGTCTGAGAGCAAAAAGCATGTGGACTCAGCTGAGAGGAGAGCAGAGGCTGAGTGTCAGGTAGGAGTGGGGAGTGGGAAGGAGTTTCCAGGCACTAACAAGGACACATGCCAAGGTGTAGTAGTAGGGCATTTAGGGACATATGAGAAGCACTCCTGCCGGCTACCCTGGCCATGTTCTGTTCCCTGCATCCATTTCGGAACATGAGCCCCTTCTCTTGGCCTCTGGCCAGGATGGATGCCACAGACTTCCCCAGATTGTCATGGCCTGCCCTGCCCTCCTCTAAGCCTCTGGGTGTCCATGAATCTTTCCAGGCAGCATATTTGCCTGTACTCTCAGAAGAGAGGCCTCAAAGTCCTCCTCAAGGAGGGACCCCAAGTCTATGGGACCCCACAGTCTGAAGTTCTGCTCTGGCCTGACACAGGCAAGAAATGGGGTCCAAGAAGCTGGAAACAGCGCTCCGCTGGAGCCACGGTGCCCCGGACTATGTGCGGTTCTGGCATTAAAGACGGGAAAGGCCTCGCAGCACACAGGGTCCTGCAAAACCCCGAGTCTCAGGCAGCTGTCTATGGCTGGAGCCTGCAGACTGCGGCTGTGCAGATGACCACCTATCCACTTCTCCTGAACCTCCTCCTGCAGAGGACACAAGGGAACCACGCCACTAGGAGGCCAAGGAGCTGGGGCTCAATATGTAAGTGAATCATCCATGGAAGTGGGTGCAAAACTACTTTGGGAGCCATAGGGAGTTTTGTGTGGGAAACATGGCAGGTGCTTAATAAAGTTTGGGTGGGTGGGTGGGTGAGTGCATGGATGGATGGATGGATAGGAGGAAGAAAGAATGAAAGGTTGGTTGGGAAAATGGGGGATAAGAGAAGGGATGAATGAGAAGACAACTGAATGAGAGGATGATGGTTGGATGGATGGATGGATGGATGGGTGGATGGGTAGGTGGAAGAGTGAGTGGCCGTGGACATGAATATGTGAGAGCGTGAGTGAATGAATGAATCAGTGAGCCACTAGGTGAATGGGTGGAAGAGTAAATGAGTGAATAAATTAGTACCTGAGTAAATGAACTTCTAGTCCAGAACTGAAAACCTAGCTCATTGTCATGCTAAGACCAGCTTGGCTGTGGAGACCCCAACCCAGGTGGCGCTGAAGGAATTAAGAAACAGGCACAGAGATAGAAAGTAAAGGTGGGTGATCAGAGTGGGACATCAGGGGTCTCACAGTATTCCCAGCTGAGAGCACAGAGCAGACTCAGACCCACATATATATTCTTTACATTTCAGTGACAAATTTAACAAGCGGATGCTCTGTGTTCTTTCATTGGGTAAAGGTAAACTAACCAGGCAGCTAGTGATGTTTACTAGAGGTTAAAGACAGACTAGAAAGCCCTCTTTAAGAGGGAACAAAGGAAAGAGTCACATATCCTGTGTTCAAAGCACTAATTCCTCTGGTGTGAGACATATTCATATTGGTTACTACTGTAAAATGCTCCGAGCAGTTTTCTGCTTTGGGGTCAGTTTTCCGCTTTGGGGGGCCAACTAGGTTTTCCTTGCCACCGCTCTCAGCAAATAATATGATATACCACACACGTCAGAATTTGCTCTCAACATTATCACCTCCCTTAGGTGCAAGAAACCCTTCAGAAGAAAGCAGGAAGGAAAAGAGAGTGGCCTGAATCTTGGATGATCGCACTTTCCAGCCTCTGTAAGGAAGTGCCCTCTTGGCTTCCTGGAGAGCTGCGTGTACTCAGAATGAAGCCTGGAGAATTGAGTGTACCTGAGCTCAGGGCAACATTCCTCAGCCCCAGCTAAGCCCTGTCCCAGCAACCCCCACCCCCCGGCTTCCCCTCAGTATCGGCCAGGCCGGTTAGATCACAGCGGAGTGGCTCAGACCTGTTGGCCCTGCACCCTGGCAGCCCGCCAATACCTCCCCGGGCAGCCTGCCGTCAGCTGGGCTTCTCACTATTGCAGAGACTCATCCTAGGTCCCTCAAACCCAGAAAGCCCTCCAGGGCCTGTGTGTCGTGTGCTCAGCACTTTTCTGCCTGCCTTTCTGCCCCTCCAAGCAGCCCTCACTTCCCACTACAGCGCAGTCCTATGCAGTGTGATGAGGTGGAGCCTCATAGGCTTGGGGCTGATCCTCAGCTCTGCCACTTAGGCTGTGTGACTTCAGGCAAATGCCTTAACCTCTCTGAGTCACAGCTTCTGCATCATTTAAATGAAAACCTTGCCTGGCTTGAGGGATGATTGTGAGGATTCGGGGGGCCTGGCACACAATGTATACTGAGCATCTAATTGCCAGGTGCTCAACTTTTGTCTTTTTCTTTTCTTTTCTGAGACTGAGCCTCACTCTGTCACCCAGGCTGGAGTGCAGTGGTGTGATCATAGCTCACTGCAGCCTCGACCTCCTAAGCTCAAGCGATCCTCCAGCCTCAGCCTCTGGATGGAGCTAGGATTTACAGATGTGCACCACCACACCCAGCCATTTATTTTATTTTATTTTTTGTAGAGACAGGGGTCTCACTCTGTTGCCCAGGCTGGTCTCAAACTCCTGGCCTCAAGTGATGCTTCTGCCTCTGCTTCCTAAAGTGCTGAGATTACAGGAGTGAGCTACCACGCCCAGCCAGCTTTCTTCTTTCAAAAGCAATTCATGGAATGAAGTGCCAGCCAAGCACCGTGCTCAGAGCTTTACATGCCTTAGCACATGCGATCTGCATGATAACCTCACAAGAGAGTGTTATGGGTTGAATTGTCCCGCTAAAAACATATGAAAAACATGTGAAGTCCTAACCCCTAGTACCTCTGAAAGTGTCTTTATTTGGAAACAGGGTTTTGACAGAGATAATCAAGTTAAAATGTGGTCAGCAGGGTGGGCCCTAACCCAGTAAGACTGGTGTCCCTCTGAAAGGGGAAAATCAGTCCCAGACACAGGCATGCATATCAGGAAGGTGACATGAAGATACACAGGGCAGAGGGGGGACAGCATGGGAGGGCAGAGGCTGGGGCTGAGTGATGCTGCCACAAGCCGAGGCACATTGGAGCCACCAGAAGCTGCCAGAGGCAAGGAAGGCTCTTACCTCTACAGGGTTTGGAGGGAGCTTGGCACTGCCAGCACCTTGACTGTGGACTTCTTGCCCCCAGAAGTATCAACCCACACAGGCTTCTGCTGTTCCAAACCACCCAGCTTGTGACACTGTCATGGAAGCTCCTGGAAACAAATGCAGAGGAGATTGGCCCTGTTTTGCAGACAATGACACTGAGGCTGAATGGGATGGTGATGGCGGCTGAGGGGCTTGCTCTCGGGAGTCCAGGCCTGCGGCCGCAGGGTTAGAGGTAGAAAATAAGCCTGTGCCTAGAAGATATGCTGCGACAAGGGGTGTGGCATTGAGCGAGAGGCACGACAGTCAGATGGGCCCTGCGTCGCTGACGCCCCTGCGGTGCTCCCACGTCATGCTGTGACTGTCCTCGCAGGCTCCCTGCACTCCGCAACCTGGGGAGACAGGTTTGCTGTCCCGAGTGCACCTGAGTTTCCTACAAACATCAACCACACAGCCTTAACCTCCATCATTCAGCTCTAGGAAGAGCCAGGGGTATTCCTGTGGATCTGGAGACACACATCCCAGATAAGAGTCAGAAAAATGGGCCACTTTGTGGCTGTGTAATTTTGGGCAAGTTACTTAACCTCTCTGTACCTGTTTCCTTGTCTGAACATGGAACCATGACCCGACTGAGGGGCTGCTGTGAGGATTCAGTGGGACGGTGCGTGGGCGCTCAGTGAGCCGAGGGTGCTACGTGGGGATGTCTCTCGGGAGCCTGTGACTAGAGCGTCACGGGATGTGTTTACCAGTCACATGCCCATCCCCCGTGTGAGTGTGCATGTGTGTGCCAGAATGGGGACCTCACCCACATCTGCAGAGGCCCCGGGGTCTCAGCCCCCACCCAAAGCAGGGAAGGCTCTCCCCACAATTGCTCTCCAGAGCTGTCACCTCCCCAGGGCCCTGAGGAGCAGCCTCATCTGCCTTCTGCCTCAAAGGATCTGGTGGGGGGGGCATGGCAGACGCTCTCCCCAGACCCCAGCGCAGGGCCCACTGCACTCACTTTCCTCAGATGGGCTCCTCAGCAGGTGGGGCAGGAGGGCAGGGTGTGGGGGGCTCCACTGGCTTTTCAAGGCCAGAAGGGAGGCTAAACAATGGCCCAGCAGCCCCTCACAGCATGGAGGGGCAGGGCTGAGTTACAGGGCAGGGCCAAGTTAGCAGTACACAGAGACTCCAAGGAACCGAGCACTTGTCGAAAATGCAGACAACACCAGGCAGAGGCTCCGGCCACAGGGAGGAGCTGCTGACACGGTTCATTCAATGCCACCCCTGCAGCTCCCAGGAAAACCCCGTGGTGACAAAAGCTCCCCAGTTGGAGCAAAGCCGGTGTGGAGGAGGGAGGGTTGTGTGTGAGTGTGCGTGTCTACGCATGTGTGTGAGTGCACGTGTGTCTACGCATGTGTGTGAGTGCATGTGTGTCTGTGAATGTGTGAGTGCACGTGTCTGCGTGAGTGCATGTGTGTCTGTGCCTGTGAGTGCACACCTGTCTGTGCGTATGTGTGTGTCATCTATCCCACATTTCTTCCTTATTCTCATTTAAATGCCACCGCCTGATTGAGAACAAAATATTTAAATGTGTGTGTGTGCATGTGTGTCTGTGAGAGTGCATGATAGTGTGTCTGTATGCGTGAGTGGTATGTGTGAGTGTGTCTGTATATGTGAGTGTGTATGTGTGAGTGTGTATGCATATACCGATATGTAAGGGTGCACGAGTGTATATGTGGTCTGTGTGTGTATGAGAGTATGTACGTCTGAGATAGTGTATGTGTGTGTGTGTATGAGAGGATGTGTGTGTCTGTGTGATAGTGTGTCCGTATGTGTGAGGGTGTCAGTGGATATGTCTGTGAGCATGTGTGTGAGGGTATGAGTATGTGTGTCTATGATAGTGTGTATGTGTGAGGGTGTGAGATTGAGAGCATGTGTGTGTGCATGTGAATGTGTATATGTTGAGTGTATGAGCATGTGTATGTGTGAGGGTGTGTGTATGTATGTGTGTGAGTGTATGAGTATGTCTGTGAGGATGTGTTTGTGTCTGTGTGTGTGTCTGTGTGAATGTATGTGTGTCTGTGAGTGTGATAGTGTGTGTGTGTGTGTCTGTATGTAAGAGAGCATGTTGAGATTGCACAGCCAGGCAAAGGGCTGGGGAAACAGGTACTTCTAATACACCCTTCGGGCCACCTTTTGGTCAGGCAACTTAGCAGTATCTGCAAAATGTAAATGCATGGCTTATAGTCTACAGTTTCTCCTTTCAGAATGTGTTCTCTGGATAGAAGCACACTTATGTGCAAGGATTTCGGTTCAAGTGTGTTCATTGTTGCCTGTCGGTAAGAAAGAAACCTCATCCAGCAAATTCAGTGGGGCTCAAATCCCAAAGGGTGGCTTTCTGCATCTGATGAGGAGCTCAGACTTTAGCCCAGGGACAACAGAAAGCATGGAAGGTGTGAAGATGGGAAGGGACATGTCCCAAGTTGTGCTTTGGGTGGATCATTCCAACAGGGCAGAAAGAGCAGAAACCAAGGCCAGGAGACCAGCTAATAATTTCGGGCTCAATTCTCTCTCCTTCGGACATTTAGAAGTCATGGTGGCTGGTGGGGTGTGGAGGGAGAAAGAAGGGATAAAGATGATGCCCAGTTGGCACCTTGGAGGGCCTGTCCCTTTATCCCCCCACCCCCAGCATCCTGCAGCCTCTGAAACCTTACGCCTCCCACCATGCCTCCCCTAACACCCTGCCTGGGGAAGAACTGGCATGGTGGAATGGGACCTGGTTCTGGAGTCATGGGTTCAAATGCCAACCCTCCCAGTGTGACTCTGACCAACTTACTTGACTGCCCTGAGCCTGTTTTCTTCATGTGTCAAACAGAGGTAACCAAAGACTCTACCTTGCAGAATTCTTAAAGGGCTAAAAGAAATCATATGTATTTGTTTTTATTTGAGACCAAGTCTCACTCTGTTGCCCAGGCTGGAGTGCAGTGGTGTGATCTCAGCTCACTGCAACCTGTGCTCCCCGGTTCAAGCCATTCTCATGCCTCAGCCAACTGAGTAGCTGGGACTACAGGCATGTGCCATCGCACCTGGCTAATTTTTGTATTTTTAGTAGAGATGGGGTTTCACTGTGTTGGCCAGGCTTCAAACTCCTGACCTCAAGTGATCTGCCTGCCTTGGCCTCCCAAAGTGCTGGGATTACAGGCGTGAGCCACCCTGCCTGGCCAGCAATTGTAAGTATAAAGTACATAGAAAAGTGCCTGACATGTGTAGTAAGCACTCACTAAATGTGAGCTGCTCCTATAGCTATTCCTACTCCTACCAAACTAGGTACTTCGTAGACACTTCAGCTATTTATCAAATATTTTTTATTAAGATCAGCCTGAAATCCAATCAAGGAGTGGGTCTGAAATCAGAGAATGGAAGTTCAGAGCAAGCCCCCCTTCCCAAGAGGGTCCTACATGGCTTGAATCAGGGCAGGGCTGAGTCTCAAACCTATGCTAGTTGAATGAATGACTCGGTCAGGCCTGGTAGGTTTGTCAGGGGTCCCCCGGGCATGGGAAGCCCCTCGCTTCTTTAATATGCACCTACACCCTCTGGCCCAGCCCTGCTTTAAGACCCCTCTGAGTTAAATTAGCCAATTTCTCCCCATGGGCCCACTCACTGCTCCCATGCCCTCCCAGCCCCGGCAGCTCCCTGCAGGGCTGGAGGTCATCTGTGATGCTGGAGAAGGGCTGGGTCCTCTGGAGGCTTTCACAGGTCAGTCTGAAGAGGAGACGAGTTGGGGGTTCCAGGGAAGGACCACATTTGCCAAAGTCCTCTTGCCTCCTTGGCAAGTCTCTCCCATCCACTTCCGCCATTGCTACTGCCCTGCTGCCTCCAGGAAAACCAAACTAGGAACAAAAGGAAGGTTGGGACTAGGGATGCCATTGCGATGAAAGGGTAAGAAAGAGGCGGGTCAGGCCAGGCGCGGTGGCTCACACCTGCAATCCCAACACTTTGGGAGGCTGAGGTGGGTGGACTGCCTAAGGTCAGGAGTTTGAGACCAGCCTGACCCATATGGTGAAACCCAGTCTCTACTAAAAATACAAAATTAGCCGGGTGTGATGGCGTGCGCCTGTAGTCCCAGCTACTCTGGAGGCTGAGACAGGAGAATTGCTTGAACCTGGGAGGAGGAAGGTGCAGTGAGCCAAGATTGCACCACTGCACTCCAGCCTTGGCAACAGAAAGAGACCCCATCTCAAAAAAAAAAAAAAAAGAAAGAAAAGAAAAGAAAAGAAAAGAAAAGAAAAGAAAAGAAAAGAAAAAAGAGGCAGGTAAGTAACAGGGGTGGGAAGGGCTCTGGATAAATGGGAGAGGGTTCTTGGGCAGGGTCTGAAAATCTTTTCTTATGCCACCAATGATATAAAAACAGGACAGGCTACATAACTCACAAGGCCTAATAGCAAATTAATATGTGGGGCCCCTTGTATTTCAAGACGACAACAGCCAAGCATGGGACCCTTCTGAGCATGAGACTTTGTGGGACTGCAGGTTACATATCCATGGAGCTGGCCCCGTACACAAATCTCTGAGGGCATGCAGACGAGTGAGTTTTCCTGGGAAAAGCGCCCTCAGTGTTCAAGATCATGACCCAAAAGGCTAAAAATCCCTCCAACTGAGGTAAGGAAGGGGCCTCCTTTCACCACCTCCTCCCTCCACTCAGGCAGAGGTGGGGCTAGTGAACACGCTGCATGAATCACCTTCAGAGCAGGGCAGGCTATGGTGCCCAAGGGGACAGAGAAAGGCGGACACATGAGAGATGGAGATGAGAGTTGCGAGAGAGAGGCGAGAAGGTTGCCGCCCAGGTGCGTGACTTGAGCAATAGAATCAGTCCCTTCTGGTGCTATTCACGGAGGTGAAGAAAAGCTAGTGTAAGATCAGGGTGCTGTTTTGCTTTGCTGGGTGGCAATGGGAATCAAGATTCCCATTGTAGGCACGAGGGTGTCAAGCAGACAGATAACAAAGCTTGGAAGGAGATTACATGAGACACACACATTTTGGGGCCATTGGTATAGAGATGGCATCCAACCCCACTGGAATGGCTGAGGTCTCCTGGGTATTCAGTGGGTGCAAGGGCTCTTGGGTACAACATCTGATTGCCCTGACACCTCACATGAGCGTATGTGTGTGTGTGCCTCATTTGTAAATGTTCTCCTTTATAAATGGAGGTGAGAATCATATCCTCATCATAGGATTTCATAAGTGAGCTTGTGAGAGGGGAATGCTTAAGACAGGCACTGGTACCTATTAAGCCCCCAAGGAATATCAGCCATTTTTTGTGTGTGTGGACTATCAGCCATTATAACAGTAATAATATCATGTCATCCCTTCTACAAATATGTATTGAGCCTCCGTTGTGTCGGGCAGTGTTTTGGGGCTTTGGATGCAGCCACGATCGAACGTGTTAGAAGGCAGTAAGTACTACGGTGAAAGGAAAGTAGAGCAGGGTAAAGAGAACGATGCAGAGGATAGGGTGGGGGCTTCAATATCGAATAGCATGGCCAGGGGAGCCCTACTGAAAAAGTGACATTAGAGAAAGCCCTCAGAGGTGAGGGAGTGCCCCGCACAGAGGAATGAGGGAACAGCTGGCAAAAGACCGTCAGGAGAGTGGTGGGTGGTGAGGCCCTAGGGTAAAGGGTAGGGGACCTTTGTAAAGGCCTCTTGTGGCACAGGGGGGCTGGTCCTCCAACGGGGCAACACCAGGTCTTCCCCACAATGAGGCAGAAGGCTGTCACATGCTGGATAGAGTCCGTCATCCAGCATGGAGAGGGAGCATACCTCCAATATGGTAGAGACGGCCTCTTGCCAACATAGCAGCTGCCCAAGGCTTTGGGTGGGCCCTGAGGCTCCCCCTGGCCCCTGGAAGGACCTCCCCTGGCACAGCAGGCTCACCAGCAGGGCCTCTCCTTCTCTCGGCCGTGGAGTGTCCCCTTCCAGCAAAACTCGGCCGGGCCTTGGCTCCAGGGCTCCCAATCCAAGCATACATTGGAGTCATTTTCCTCTGAATCTGTGGAGATACGAGGCAAGACCTCCTGGGTGGTCATATCCTGTCTCCTGCCCCTTACCCAGGAAGGAGTCCCCTGGCAGGCCTGGGCGTCCCTGCAGCCTTGTCTGAGGCTAGGGCCAAGGCAGAATCCCACAGGCCAGCCTTGAGGCCTCAGGAAGACTTCAGGGCCCTAAAGGGTGACCAGGGATCAAGAAAGAAGGCTGCTCCTGGGACTGGGAAAGTGGCCATATCCATCTATTAAAGGGAAGGACACAGAGGTAAGCCAATCACATACTGTACTGGGCATGGTCCAGGAGGAGGCAGTGAGGCGACACAGTCATTGACCCATGCAGCCATTTGTCCACTAGTTGATTCATTAACAAATATCTGAGTACAAAGACGCAATGATCTCCACTGCAGCACTGTTTTGTGGTGAAACATACATACAAACAATAAAACACCTGGAAACTGTGTCCACATCCATAGATCATGAGAGGTCTGGGTGACTAAGCTGTGGCGCCATCACACCACATGGAGACCCAGTCCTTCTGTCTGATGGCTTGTCATGAAGCTGTTAAAATGTCTGCAATGGCCAGGCACAGTGGCTCACGCGTGTAATCCCAGCACTTTGGGAGGCCAAGGCGGGCGGATCACCTGCGGTCGGAAGTTCGAGACCAGCCTGACCAACATGGAGAAACCCCGTCTCTACTAAAAATTACAAAATTAGCTCGGCCTGATGGCAGGTGCCTGTAATCCTAGCTACCTGGGAGGCTGAGGCAGGAGAACTGCTTGAAGCCAGGAGGCAGAGTTGCAGTGAGCTGAGATAGTGCCATTGCACTCCAGCCTGGGTGACAAGAGTGAGACTCCATCTTAAAAAAAAAAAAAAAAAAGAGCAAGGATGAAATCTGAACCCATGTCTTCCAGACTCCAGAGAGACAACTTTTATTGCCAGTATGCAAACAAGCCTGACTCCCTACCAGCTGGGGGGCCCAATGCCTGAACTGTTCCCCTCAGGGAGGGCTGTGGTCTACCCTGGGACTATGAGAATATACTTTAAATAAACATTTTCTAGAAACAAGAGGACATCCTAGGCTCTTGCCAGGAACTCCCAATAATTACACAATGACCAGCCCCTACATCTGAGATCATGGAGCTAGTGGGGGTGTGGGAAGGGACTTCTCATCCTGCCTCAATGACATCTGACCACTGCTGGTAGCACGTGCTACACCCTCCCTGCCTAGCTGGCCAAAGGTCATGGCACTCAGCAGCAGCAGGTGGGTGGTTAAGTGGTCCCCACAAAGAAGTCTTTTTTTTTTTTTTTTTTTTTTTTGACACAGAGTCTCACTCTGTCAGCTGCAGTACAGTGGTGATCTCGGCTCACTGCAGCCTCTACCTCCCAGGCTCAAGCAATTCTCCCACCTCAGCCTCCCGAATAGCTGGGACCACAGATGCATGCGACCACACCTGGCTAATTTTTGTATTTTTTGTAGAGACATTGCTCAGCCTGGTCTCAAAGTCCTGGGCTTGAGCAATCTGGCCACTGGCTGCTTCCCAAAGTACCTTCTGGGATTACAGGTGTGAACCACTGTGCCAGCATGAAAAGCCCTCTTGCTGAAGGAGATGCTCAGGGAGACATATGCCAGAGGAGCAGAAGTACCCCTCCTGCCACACAGCCAGGCCATATCCTGGCCCAGCCATCCCCAGCTTCCTCCACAGCCGGCTTCGTCCCACCTCTTGCTCCTCTTGGTGGCATGCTGAGGTCAGGATGAATGTCAGTTGGCTTCCATGAGCCTGTCTCCCAGAGAAGCCAGATCCTTTCTGATATATGGTCTGGGCAGAAAACAGTGAGTGGTCTGCAGGTACCTGAAAAATGCCTAAGGATGCCGTATCCCATTGCGCAAGCTGTTTACTGCACAAACGCACCTAATTGAAGGGGTGAGTGGGGCTGAAATCCAGCCCACGCTCTGCTGACAGAGCCTCATGCCCAGCTATATCCACAGAAAGGGACACCCTTTTCTAGTTCATCTGCCTGGAGGGATAACCTCTTCCTTTGTTCAAAAGTTCATGCATGCTTTGCAGTCAAACTTATGGACTCACTCTTGAATTCTAGGTTAAGAAACTCTAAATAGCCAAACCAATCCTTTCCACTTAAAAGCTGACTGTTTATATCTGAGCCAGCACTTAAAATGACTGAATGAAACCCCTTCTGCATTTGTTTCAGGACACACTGGCCTATTCAGCCCCCTGCCCCGGTCTAGGATTAGGGCCCTGCCTGGGAAGGGTAAGCAGCTAACCTTGGCTAAGTAAGAAGCGTAGCCAGATGATCAATAATAACAACAGCAAACCCACAGGGAGGCAGAACCAGAAAACCAGGAAAGAAAATGTGAGGTCGTTCACCAGTGGCACCAAAGGGTACTTCATGGCGCATGTGTGGCT
The DNA here is from genome assembly GCA_963573385.1 of Cacajao melanocephalus. NCBI lineage: Eukaryota > Metazoa > Chordata > Mammalia > Primates > Pitheciidae > Cacajao > Cacajao melanocephalus. The sequence continues at coordinate 3,311 of CAUYLG010074713.1, read as the reverse complement.
ATGCTGGGCCAGCCTGGGCTTGGCTGGCAGGGCTGCCCCAGGGGACCTGGCAGGCTGGGCCATGCTCTGCTCTCAGCACAATTGTGACCGAGCTGTGACGTAACAAGGAAGTCACAGTGTCCTTCAGGCAAAGTATGCATGCAGGGGACACTTTGAGGGAGAGTTGTTCTGGATGAATGGGTGGGAAGCGATGCAGTGAGACAGTCTGGCTGAGAATTAAAAAGCCCAGGCTTCCAGGCAGGCCTGGGTTTGAATCTCAGCCCCGTAGCTATTGGGTTCATGGCACCCCTCTGACCTTCTTTCTTGTAAGATGGAGATAATTCTGTTAGAAAAATAGATGGGACAAAAATTACCCTCAGGGCTGGTGTTCATATATCTGAAGTCACAGACCCCTCCAGGAGCCAGCTGAGTCCCCAGGTCCTGTAATACCAGCTGTGCGTGTCCCTATCCACACTTTGTGGGAGTGCTGGGGACTGCAGCAAACTGGATGGAGCTTACTGCATCCTAAGCATGCAGTGGTGGCAGCTCCAGCCAATAACTGCCACTAGTGAAATGAAGGCCCATTATTGCCAGGACTCCTAACTTTCCCAAGACAGGCAAAAAGTCTGCATTTCTATGTGAAATCTCTCAAATTTAAAATGTTGGATCAGACCTTGTTGAAGCACTGTTTGCAAAACAAAACATCTGCCAAGCTAGATTGGTCACTGGGCTGCCACTTAAAACTTTAAAAATCTCACACATAGTAATTATTCTAATGATTATTAGAGTGAATGACTCTACATGATTATTTCTTAATCTGGAAGCTTCTGTGCCTCTCCTTATTGGAATTTTCAATGAAGGACATCTAATGAGTTTAATCTTCTTCCTTTATCTCCTGAGTGGGCAGAACACTCCCATGTCATCCTTATCTTCTGTCATCCGTTCTCTCATGAAGTATTCAGTAAACTTCCATGTGTCAGACCATGGCAGAAAAGAGCTTCAGGCTTCCCACTGGAGAAGTGACTGCTGCATGGTATTCTCCAAGAGGATCCCTGGGCCATCTGCCTGTGACTGCCAGCAGGTGGGCAGGTGCTGGAGTGTATTTATTAAACATGCTAATTCCCAGGCTCACCTTCATCTCCTCAGACCTCTTGGGGGCAGGGGTGAGGCTTGGCATTCAACATACTGATAAGGAACCAGGATGATTCTGATGCAGGCTTGATTTTGAGACCACAGCATCTCGTGACTTAAGAGCACCTGTTGAAAAGTAAGACAAACGCAGGTCCAGGCTGGGGGAGCAGCTGCAGGAAGTGGGTGGTAAACCTAGGGAGAAACATGGAGAAGGACCCCCTTATAGGAAAAAACACCAATCCAAGGAGAAGGGTACGTGGGGCCAGCAACTGGAAAAAATACGCATGGGAGGGGCTGGGAGAGCTGGGGCATGGTTTAAAGAGTCCTCCCAGCTGAGGGATGGCCCGAGTTCCTACAAGAAGAGGTCTGGGAAAATGGACTAGAATGTGTGTCCAAGAGGGGCAGTGCCCAGGCAGGGTGTGCCGGATGCAGGGCCCAGAGGCCAAGAGGAGGAGGAGCAGGCGGTCTGGGTTGGGAGCGATTCCCTGGCATTGAGTGCTGAAGAGGCTGGGGTCAGAGAGAGCTAGATGAGCAGCACAGATGGGAAAGCTTGAACACACATTTTTCTGGCTACAAAACCTTTCCAGACGCCGACAGGGCTACTGTGCAGTCAGCTTCCCTGGCCACTAGGCCCACTTGGAGGTCCTGTTGTGAGTGGGCAGAGCACACAGCGCAAGGTAGGCAGCTCCCATACACAGTTCATAGGGTGGCACATGTCACACTGAGTCTGTGCTAAGTCAGAGGGATAGCTCTTGGCTGAGGCATGCACCACATGGTTCTCATGGTTGTTTCAAGTGGTCCATTCACTCCACTCTGTGTGATCTATGCCTGAAGGCACTCATCTGGCTCCAAGAAACCCTCTGCAGTCTGCCCTACACAGAGGGGGCAGTGGGCGGCAGAGGATGACCTCTGCACCTCCCCCCTTTCCTGTCTAGCCCTGGTAGGGCTCAAATTTTCTGCAAGCAGAGGGCACAGCTGGCACTTTCCTGTTCCCATAACATAAGCATCTATCTCCTCAGCAATTCCCAGCCTCTAAAAGCTGAGCCTCTATTGGCAGTGTTTTAATTATACAAGCTCCTTCCAGCAGAGAAGGCCAAATATTTTTCTTAAAAATTAATCAAATTTTTGAGTATTTCATGAAATACTCATTTAATGTTCATTTAAACGACAGATCTAAGTTATGAAGGGCAGCCAAAGCCCAGCAGACATTCCCTGGAAGGGTAAAATTAAGAGCAGCAGCGTAGGCGTAACCCCCAGCCTGGATCCAAAAGCACGCACAGTCATTAGATAAGAATCGCCTTAAAATTTAATTGACTAAATGTATTACATTCAATATTCCATGGGTTTCTTCTGGACACAGGATCGGCATAAATACAAACAAACCTCTGGACCTTCTTCCCTAACGGACGAAGATGAAACACAGGAGGCAAGGGGCACGGGCACGCCTTCATATTTACACTTTTGCCTTTACTTTACCATTCAGTGCCGGAAATATTTACAGAAAATACAGTAAGAAAAAGATGTCTTGGCAACATATTGAAATTCATACAAACTGTATATATGATTTTCAAGCAAATAATGATACTGCTTATTTTTTAGCCACAACTGCCAAGCCCTTCGGAGGAGAAAGATGTCTTGGTCACTGTAAGAGATGAGAACTTGGGAAACTTGGTTTGCTTCAACATGTATTTATTGGGCGCCTACTATATGCAAGGCACTGTGGAATCCCAAATTACATCTTTTCCCTCACCATTAAAAAAAGAAAAGCATCTGAAGAACATAAGTTGATATTCTGAGAAAAACACTCTAAGTACATGGCTTCTTTAGCTACTAAGAAACCCACTGTCTGATTCCACATTGTACGGATGGACCACCTCCAATCTCTCCAACTCAGGAAAAGAGGCTGTCATGGAAATCTTTAAAACAGACCATCTGACTCCAATCATCATTTCATGTAAACACAGCAATCAATTTTTTTAGGAAGATAGAACCTGAATGGGCTTTAAAATGGTGAATGGAGAACTACTGCCAGCAGGAGTGTCAAATTATCTCCAATAGGTTTTTTTTTTTTTTTTTTTTTAAAAACCAACTACCACAAAACACATCTTTGAGCAAGGCTAACTTCCACTTTGGGTAAAGCTCCACCTTCCAGAAGAAATGAGTACTCCTAAAGACTCTGCCTCTCTAGAACCCAGTCTGCA
>CAUYLG010074711.1:0-50490 GCA_963573385.1 Cacajao melanocephalus | reverse complement strand
AAAAAAAAAAATAAATAAAAAATAAGAAAAACTGAATACCTGGTTTGTAAATATAAATCAAAATAGATGGAATTCTATAAATATAATTTAAAAAATGTTAAATTTAAAAAAAAAAAAAAAACAAAAAAAAAAAACGCTCCCTGAACCGAAGAACAGTGGTTTTCAGACAGAAAAGAGCCCACCTGATGCTCAGATTGGTGAATGACAGTTAATCACACCAAACACATCATTATGCAATTTTAGAACATTGGAGAAAAAGAAAATCCTACAAGTTTCTAGAGAGGGCATTACAAAAATAAATAAAAGTAAGTTTTATATAAAGGTTCAAGAATCACAATGGCATCAGTCTTCTTAACAACATTGGACATGAGAAAACAATTCTGAAACAAATCATTTCAACTCAAATTCTGTACCATAAAGACATTTTCAGAAATGATTAAAAAGTTACACTCATACAGCCCTTTTGAAAGCTACTAATAAATATAGTCTACCAAAACTAAGGGAGTAAATCAAGAAGAAGAAAGACACAGGATACGGGAAATTGGGGATCCAACCTTAGAGAGTGAAATGAGCGTCTGGAATGACACCGAAGGGCCGTCACAGAGTAGCAGCTGTGTATCAGGCCTGAGAGCCCTTGGTCCAGACTGGAGTGGATCTGAAGGTGTGGGGAGAGATTTCTTTAGGAAGAAATTGATAGGCCAAGCATGGTGACTCACTCATGCCTGTAGTCCCAACACTTTGGGAGGCTGAGGAAAGAGGATCATTGGAGACCAGGAATTCAAGACCAGCCTGAACAACGTAATAAGACCCCCATATCTACAGAAAAATTAAAAATTATTATAGCTGGACATGGTGGCACACACCTATAATCTCAGCTACTATTGCTTGAGACCAGGAGTTTGAGGCTGTGGTGAGCTATGGTCACACCACTGCACTCCAGCCTGAGTGACAGAGCAAGACCCTGTGTCTCCCGCGCGCACACACACAGACACACACACACAAAGAAGAAGAAGAAGGAAGAAGAAGAAATGATGTGGAATACTGAATGTATTTGAATGTGTTGAGAAGAGATTCATGAAGCTGGGAAAGACTGTGTGTTTGGATTATTGAGAAATACATGAAATGCTAAACAAATGGGGAGGGGGAAGGCTTTCTTCTGGGAAAACAAAAGTTTAAATCATAGTATACCTGTGTTGTTCATCTGTAGCATTTTCTTGATCAAGATAACAAAAACACTGATTATCTATAATTACTGTCTAACTAAGGGGCTTGAAAATGGGCACGTGTGTAGCAGTGGCAGCGATGGTAATAAACTAGAGCTAAATCCTCACCTTTCAGAGTGGGAAGACAATAGATAACTCCTAAAACTAGAGAATCACAAAGTAGCACTATAAGCGTGTTATTTAGAGGTACGGCGGGAAGCTATCAAAAGACCTAACCAAAATAGCAGAAAACGACTGCTTCTGGAAGATGAGGGTCAAAGAATGCGATTGCTTTTATCAAGCCTCTTACAACTATTTGATAAATTGTATGCACATGTGACTTTGATAGAAATAAAAGTGGAATTTCAAGAATGTGCTGGTAGGAACAATTGGTCTGTGACAGCACTTGCACTTGAAAAGTGAGCTGTCAAACAAAAACCTCTTTCAAGCATCTCTAGCCTTGCAGCAGATGGTCTGGGCATGCAGAACACCACTGCTCCCCTACTTGTCTCCCAGTCTTGGATCCACCTTAATGATGGGAGCACAGATGCAGTGGGAACATTTCAGAAGCCTGTGACCTGACTTTTTTCTCTGCAGGTAACTGCAGGATGAGTGATTTATTGAAAAATCCAATTCTGAGCATTTTGGTCTACCACAAACTAGAGGAGAAGGCAGAGGTGCCGTCTAAACGGGTTTGGGTCACACGCAAAGCATCGCAAGGCTGCTTTGTGGGGTACTTATAATGCTGCCCTGCTCTTCAAAGCAAAGCCACATGCGCATATCTGGGATATGTGCAGGATAAGAATTCGTTCTCTTTTTTTTTTTTCATATTCCTAGGCAGCCTGGATTAGGTCCAGGGCATTCATTGTGACACCTTCCCTTACAAACTCCAAATGCAGAATGTGTTACTGAAGTTCTCTCCCTGGCACTCTTCAGGGTGAATGGTGGAGACTCCTTTCCTGAGATGAGATCCTGCCACTTGCTCCCAGGCCAAACCAGCCAAAGCCTCAGGGACCAAATGCACATTCTCATGAGGATAGCAATTCAGAGCATGGACTTTGGAACCAAACCAAACGGAGTTCAAATCTTGACCTTGCTTCCTCCTAGCTGGGTGCAACTTAGAGGAAGTTACTTCACTTCCCTGAACCTCCATTTTCTCTTCTGTAAAATGGGGATAATAGTAGTGCCTATGTTGTAGCATTAAACAAGACCTGGGATATGCTTTTAGCACCTATCATATATTAGCTATTAACTCAATATTATATTTCCTATGTCGTTGTGGGAAAATCACGAATCTCTCTGAGCCCCAGTTTCCTCATTCGTAAAATGGGAATAAGCTGGACACAGTGGCTCACACCTGTAATCCTGGCACTTTGGGAGGCCAAGGCAGGTGGATCATGAAGTCAGGATTCGAGGCCAGCCTGACCAACATGGTGAAACCCCATCTCTACTAAAAATACAAAAATTAGCCTGAGATTATTAGCACCTATAATCCTAGCTACTAGGAGGCTGAGGCAGGAGAATCTCTTGAACCCAGGAGGCACAGGTTCCTGTGAGCCGCGATCACGCCATTGCACTCTAGCCTGGGTGACAGAGTGAGACTCTGTCTTAAAAAAACAAAATGGGGATAATGCTGCATCCTCGAGAGTATTGGGAAAATTCTGTGAGCCAATGTGTACAAATTGCTTCGCTCAAAATATGGCAACTAGTGAGAGCTCAACTCATGAAGGTGATTATTACTTTCCTGCCTTTTCCTTTCCACAACCTCTCTCCTAATTCAGGCCTACTTTCCTTTTGTCTGGCCACCAAAATAGCTTATCTAGCCATGCTGAGTGGCTCTCCCTCTTTCTGCTGTAGCTCATCCTACATACAGTCGCCAGAACAATTTTACATAAACACTGCTTTTATCACTTCCCACCCCTACTGAGGAGCCCACTGTGGTTAGAAGATCGAAACACCCCAGCCTGTTATTTAAAGCTTTGCACTGCTGAGATGTGTGCTTTGCATCTTTTGTGTCCAGCCGGCCACCTTATTCCTCATCTACCTTTGTGCCTCCTGCCTCTGTGTGCTAGACGTTGTCACATGCCCCTACCAGATCTCCCATTAAGAGCACCACTTAGTTTAATAATTGATTAGAAATGAAACCCACTTCCTTCAGCAATTTGCCCTGACACCTTTACCCTCCTCATTCCTTTATGCCTTGTCTTAGCAGCCCTTGGGGCTGTAGCCAGCACTGGTCTCGTGCAGCTTTGAGCAAATTTCCTTGTGCAGAAAAGTCCCTGAGTATAGTGGAAAGGGCTTGAGGCTTTGGAGGTCCGACAGATTTGGATTCAAATCTTAGCTCTGCCACTTACTAGCTGAGACATCTTGGGAAGGTTATTTTACTTCTCAATGTTCTCACTTACCAAATAGGAATTTATAAACTGGGAATACTGTCATTCTTCCTAGTTTACAAATGGGGACATGGAGAGGTAAGATAACACATGAGATTCTTATTACATAAAATTCTTAGTATCACATCTGGCATTTAGCTGCTTTCATATTACACTTCCCTAACTGCTGTTGTTTCATATGTACATGGTTTATTGCTTTGCTACAATATAAACTCCTCAGGTGCAGTGCCCAGATGTTTTGCCTGTGTACCTTAGCCCTCCGTATCAGTTGTTAGATGCTAGGTGGTGCTTTGGAAACATACAGGCCCAAGTCACAACAGTTTAAAACAACAGAGGTTTGTTTCCCACTTGCTTTGCAGGTCCATCATGGATTAGTAGGGCAGGCTTCTCTCATCTTAGTTACCCACTCACGTTTCACTGGCCAAATCATGTCACCTAGCCAGATCTGAACCTCTAAGGGGACAGAGAAGTCTAATCCTATTGTGTATCTGGCAGGAGAGAAATTCAGGAACATCTGTCAACCGCCTAGTGACCACCATATCCTCCAGGTCCTATCTCAGGTTTCCTACATGGAGATGTCTGTTGGAAAGCCTGGTGCCACCGCTAGGTATATGGTTTACTCTCAGGAACTTGGAGTCTTAATGATTAGATACAGTCCTATTCTCCATGGGTGCCTGGTTGCCCAACTGTAATTCACAACCTTTGCCAGAAACCCAGTGTGAATCCAGTTGTCTCAAGACGCAGCCATACCCCTACCAGTAAGGACACAACGAGGAAGGCAGCTTTGTCCTGTCTGAAACTATAAGCAATGTTCAGGAACCTCCGGTTTTCTAAAACTCTGTCATCCTTGACTCATTCATTCATTTATTCATTCACTCCGCAGTACTAGATGTGTGGAGATTTGCTGTGTGCCAAGCATGACTTTATTTACAATACAGTGATACTAAGACAGACATGGTCCCTGCCTGTTCAGATCTGACAATCAGGTAGAGAAGGCAGTAGTCTTAAAATGATTAACAGAATGTGCTCTGGAGTCAGACAGCTCATCACTGGGCCTGCATGTCTTCCTATCAACCCTGGGAAGGTTCCTAAACCTCTCTGTACCTCAGTCTTACCATCTGTAAAGTGGGGATGATGACCGTACTTCTGTTATAGAGTTTTTTTCAAGAGGAACTGAGGTTGGTAATCCATATAGAACATTTCTTAAAGACACTGGCTTCTAGAAAGCCCTTGGTAAATGTTAGCCATGGCTGCTATGATCATCTTCATCATCATCATTACCGTTCTTAGTAGTAACAGTAGAAGTATTTAGGATGAATAGTGATAGGAAGAGCAAGATGTTGAGCCAGCCAGCAGGGAAACTTTAGCATTTTTCTAGAAGCATCGTACTAAAAAGGGTTGTTGGCATTGCATATAAGTCCTTGAAAACCGATTTCTTGTGGACCACAAGCACACTGTGAACTTTACAGTCACACCTCACCACTGTTTATCACATTGTGCAGGGGACAACTCACCCCCTGTTATTGGCCGTTTATGTTGTTCCAGCTGATTCTCTGTTGTTGGCCACTGAAGTCCCACCGTCTAGTCCCTTTTGAACATTCAAGTAGCTTTTCATTACTAAGGCTCAGAGTATAGAAAGAACCCCTGAATAGGAATTGAGCATTTTAAAACAGGGAGAAAAGGACTAATAATTCTAAAAGACAGACTAAAGGGCTGCAAAACAGCCCCTCGATGCATCAGACTTGTGTCTGTGTGTATTTGTTTATGGCCTGACTTTGAGTCACTGTTCTTAAGGAAAAATATATTCTAACTCCCTCTGTGGCTCTCCTCCTCAGTCACCCAAGACATTTGACCCAGCAGTGACATGGTGGATTTAGCATTGAAGCAGAAAGACGGGAGAGCCAGAGACATGCCTCTGTTAATTCCCCTTATGTGCCTAAAATTCAGATACCTTCGGGTCTATATCTACTTGTGTTTCACGTCCACACGTAAAGAAAGGGAAGTTACCCCCGCCCCACCACTACCTCCCATCAGTCAAGGATCACCTGATTCAAGGACATACTAAGCCATAGTCAGCCCATCCCAACTTTTTGCCAAAATGTCCACCCCAAAAGACCAAAAAAAAAAAAAAAAAATGCGTATCCCATCCAAAAAGCTGGCCTAATTAAATCCTGACAGATTGCTGCTCTGTTTCACAGCTGCCTAGTAGCTGGGTCTGTTTTTGAGCTCTGGCAGGAATGGGATACATCTGGCTTTACTGAGTTATTTAATATCTTTGGCATGAGCCAGAAAATGGTAGAAATGATAGAAAATGTGTTCTTTTCTTACTTTAAGACACAAGGGAGTTGGAGGAAAGTACATTTTTTTTCTCTCCACATTGAAAAATGACTAGAAGGTAAGAGAGAGAGAAAGAGGGAGAGAGCTCATCTGCAGCTAGTGAAGTCACACGTTTGCATTCCATTTGTAGGACAAGTTGTCAGTGTGTGATGATTTCCGTAGGCTTTGAAATGGGGCAGCAGTTTAACCATATCAAATGCTTAATGAAGTGAGGCCCCATCTCATCGGTATTCAGTGTGGCACTAACATTACATACGGTAATCCTGAAACAATAAGCTATAAGGAGAGCCTTGCTTTCTGGGTTTGAAATGAATGGAGCAGCCTGAATTCTTCCAGTTTTATCTCCTGCTTTAACCTGGAATGATGCCAGCGTGTTGGGTTTTACCCTGGAGAATTCATATCATGTGAAAAACTTAAATCAGGGCTGTCTGCCAGTACATGCAGTCCTAATCCGTTAAATATTTCTAGCTAACAATGCACGTGGGGCTCTTCAGCTCTACAGACAGTCATGTTCTGCTAAGTCCATGCAAACATAACCACTTCTGCCTGCTTTTTTGAGGGGGAATCAATAATCTCCCATCCCTACATGGTTTTACCCAAATCCCTCATGCAACATACAAGGCGCCTGGCATGTCTTAACCTTGGTGGTAGTTCCCCTTCCATTCTCTAGGGCCCAGCTCTCTTACTGTGAGCTTGGGAAGGTTTCACATGAGAGATTGCTTCTCTTTCCTTGGTCACTTACAAAGAACCAGAACCCTTGATTTTATCAAGTTATAGAGACTGGAGCCCAGAGTCCCGGCTGTAGAATGTCTAACAAGAATGCCACTGGACCCCGTCATTCCCTACACCCTTCTGCATTCAGGAAAATCAAAAGCACTGGGACTTGAGTAAACCGTGTGTGGGGCATTTTTCTTCAGAGTCAAGCACTGCTGCCTGAAACAGAACATTTCTTTCCAGAAAACTCTGGTTTTTCAGAGCATCCTCTTTCATTCTGCTGCCTCATTCCCGGAGGAGTGATTTTTGTATTTCTCCTCATCCAAACACAGAGATAACTTTTTCAGGATTGTAAAAAGGAATGTGGGATCAATCTTTTATTTAATACATATTTATGAGGTGCTTCTGTGTGCGAAGTTAAGTGCTGGATAAAAGGGCAGTGTAGCATGACAGTTGCAAGCATGGATTCAAGAGTCCAGCTGCCCCGGTTCAGATCCTGGCTCCCACCCTTGATGGCTGTGTGAGATTGTGCCGGATGCACAGTCTTTCTGTGCTGTGGTTTCGCCTTCAGGAAAATGGGGATGTTGACCATACTGACCTCATAATGAAGTCCTTGGGGTCTGGTACCTGGCAGGTACTAAGCAAGTGTTAGCTGCCACTGCCGCCATCTCTGCTCCTGCTGCTTTGTTGTTGATCTCATCACTGCTACCTTCATCATTACTGTTGTTAGATGTTGGGAACAAAGTTGTCCACCAAAACAAAGCGAAACTATACCCACCATGGTTCCTCTCCTTATGTAGCACCAAGTTTCCTGAGGGAGGCACACACTAAATAAAAGACTGTAGACCAGGTATAGTGGCTCATGCCTGTAGTCCCAATGCTTTGGGAAGCTGGGCAGGAAGACGGCTTGTGGCAGCAGTTCAAGATCAGCCTGGGCAACATAGCAAGACCCCATCTCTAAAAAAATTTTTTTAATTACCTGGGCATGGTGGCACACACCTGTAATCCCAGCTACTCAGGAGGCTGAGGCAAGAGGATTGCTTCAGCCCAGAAGTTCAAGGCTGCAGTGAGCTATGTTTGTATTGCCGCACTCCAGCCTGGGCAGCAGAGGGAGGCAAACAAAAAAAACCCAAACAAACAAAAGGTTGTAGTAAATGTATAACTATAGCATGTGCTGTGATGAAAGAGAGATAACTAGATCTAGGTGAACACCAATAAGAGGAACTGTCATAAGCACGAAGGTCATCACAGGCTTTTCTGAAGAACAGATGATTGACCTGAGATTGAAAGGAGAGGCATTAATTCAATACAAAATCATTAACTCAGGAAATTAGAAAAATATACACTTCACATCACACATAATTTATCCTTCCAATGGTAGCCATTCTTAGATTTTGCTATATACCCCTCCAAACCTTTTTTTTTTTGAGACAGAGTTTCACTCTTATTGCCCAGGCTGGAGTACAATGGCACGATTTCAGCTCACTGCTGAAATCCCCCGAGTAGCTGGGATTACAGGCATGCACCACCACGCCTGGCTAATTGTGTATTTTCAGTAGAGGTGGGGTTTCTCCATGTTGGCCAGGCTGGTCTTGGACTCCCAACCTCAGGTGATCTGCCCGCCTTGCCTCCCAGGGTGCTGGGATTACAGGCGTGAGCCACCGTGCCTGGCCATCTTCTTTATGAATGGATAGAAATACACACACACACACACTCTCTCTCTCTCACTCTTTCTCATCAACATAAATAGCATCCCGCTCTCGTAAAAGATACACAGTCCACTAATGTGCTGTCTTCACCAAGCAGCATGCTGAGTATACCCTTCTGTGTCAGCCAGCAAGATCAACATCCTGAGAGCCAAGAGCCACCCCGGACCTTCCAACTCAGTTCCGTGCCTGGCTTGCTTCCCGCCCCATCCCACTGCTGCTTCTGCATGAAGCAGGATGGTTCTGCCTCTAGAGCCAGCCTTCTGCACTCCCACCTGACAGCTCCTGGCACACGCCTAGCACTGGGCTTCCATCTATTTCCAAGGCCACTTTCTGGCACCTGCTTAGAGCCTCCACATACCTTACAGTGTATTCTCCTGATGTGCAAATTGAATCCAGAAGCTTTATGACTGTGTCTGAACACCACATTTGGGTCTATGATCCACATCAACATTTATGGGCTTATCTGGAATGAAAGCCTCTGTTTACACATTTGGAGAAAAAATGGATCCACAGGCACAACACCGTATTTCTTAAAATACCTTTCATATTCCTGGAGCTTGGACTCTAAAGAATCCCTGTTAAGGAATTTGCTCCTAGGGTCATAAGAGACCCCCACATCTTAGGAGCCTCTTGCAGAATGGATAGTTTCTTCTGAAATTGTTGAAGGCTCAGGTCACAAAAGTCACCTTTAAAGGAGATACTCTTATGGACTTAAAAAAAAAAATCAATGTCTTTGTGCTCTGTTAATTTGCTTTCTATCTCTTCCTCCTCCTCAGTCTCCTCTGTGGTACAATTGAAGACGTCTCTGAGTGAGGGTCCCTGTTAGCATAACGTTAGGAGTAGCAGGAAGCTGTGGTTCCACACACACACACACACACACATACACACACACACACTCTCTCTCTCTCTCTCTCTCTCTCTCTCTCTCTCTCTCACACACACACACACACACACACACACGCATTCTGGCTCATTCCAGGTGAGTTGACAGCAGCTGCTTAGCATGTCCCAGGCCTCAGCCTTCTAACAGTAGCCTGTCCAGCTTCCTTTGTATCATAAGGATTTGTCTTCTCTCTCTTGAGTTGATTTTTCTCTTATCTTTTCCTTTGTACTTTCACAGCTTAACCCTGAATCAGTCCAAAATATAACGTGAGCAACCAAAGTCATCTAATCAAACTGTGGAATGATGTCTCAGTCTGCTCAAGCTACCATAACAAAATATCATAGACCAGAGCCAGGCGCAGTGGCTCACACCTGTAATCTCAGCACTTTAGGAGGCCAAGGTGGGCAGATCCCTTGAGGTCAGGAGTTCAAGACCAGGCTGGCCAACATGACGAAACCCCATCTCTACTAAAAATACAAAACTCAGCTGGGTGTGGTGGCATGCACCTATAGTCCCAGCTACTCAGAAGGCTGAGGCAGGAGAGTTGCTTGAGATCGTGCCACTGGACGTCCACCTGGGTGACAGAGGGAGACTCTGTCTCAAAAAAAAAAAAAAAAAAAAAAAAGACTGAGTGGCTTAAACAACAGACATTCTCAGTTTTGGAGGCTGGAAGTCCAAGATCAAGGCTCTTGCCAATTCAGTTCCTAGTAAGGGCCCTCCTAGCTTATAGACAGCCACCTACTCATGGTGTCCTCTTTTCAGCAAGCTCTCTGGTGTTCCCTCTTCAATGAGGCATTAATCCTAGCATAAGGGTCCCACTCTCAGGACCTCATTGCTTCCTAACCTCCCAAAGGCTTCATCTTAACCACCATCACATTGGGAGTTAGGACCTCAACATGTGAATTGAGGGGGATACATACATTCAGTCTATCACAATCCATTTTCAGGATTCAGGGTCAAGGAAGGTATTTGCCAAGAGACCGCAGCTGGCAAAAGCTAAAATCTGAACTGCCAAGATGGCAGGGCTTCAGGAAGAGGTTGGAGAGGCAACGTGGTGGTGAGGTGGGGGAAGACGGTGTTGGCACCAGAGGCCAGCTCTGCCACTTACTGGCTGTGTGAACTTGAGGAACGTACCTACTCTCTCTGAACTTGCCTTTCCTTCTCTCTCAAAGTGGGGCTGATGGTGCTCACCCACGGGCTTGCTGTAAGTTTCTTCTATCAGCCATTCAAGACATAAGGATGGATTTGTATGTCAGGAACTGTTAGGTGCTGAAATGAAATGAAACTTTTGCTTGTGCCTGAAGCTCAGTGCAGGACATAGTAAGCACATGATCAGTGGCTCCTTCCTGGTCCCACGCAGAAGGGATCCCTGAAACAGGATTAGTGGCAGTAACATAAATAAAAGAGCCAGTGGGAGCCGGGGCACGATGGCTCACGCCTGTAATCCCAGCGCTTTGGGAGGCTGAGGTGAGCAGATCATGAGATCAGGAGTTTGAGACCAGCCTAGCCGACATAGTGAAATCCCGTCTCTATTAAAAATACAAAAATTAGCCAAACATGGTGGCACATGCTTGTAGTCCCAGCTACTCGGGAGGCTGAGGCAGGAGAATTGCTTGAACCCAGGAGGTGGAGGTTGTGGTGAACCAAGATCGCACCACTGCCACTATACTCCAGCCTGGGCAACAGAGTGAGACTGCACCTCAAAAAAAATAAATAAATAAAAAAGCTGGCGGGAACAGAGTGCAGTAACAGAGAGGGAGAAAGAAATGTTTTCTGTTGGTTTGCTAAGCATGAAAGTGAAGTTTCTTGCATGCCACATTGCAGTTGGAGCTTGGGGTACCAGTAGAGATATTTGAGGGTAGAAGTGTGATGGAGTGACAGTGGAAACCACATGCTGGTCCTCTTAGAAGTCTGAAGATGTAATTTCTGAAGGATAACATGATAAACCTGCAACCAGAAGACAGCTGGACCACTGACAGCCCTCCCCACTCAACACAAGTCTTTGTTGCTATTTGGTAGAAAAAATAGAGATGTGAGTTCTGAGACATTTATGGCACTGGCCTTTTATTGTAACTTGACAAGTACAACACTGCACTCAAGTTAGAAGTAATCACATCACATTTTTAGTGCACATTGTAAGTCTGAAAAACCAGATTTACCATAATGCCTGGTAGTGGGATTTTTGTTGTTGTGGGTTTTTGTGGGTTTTTTGGTATCTTTTAAATTAATTTTCAATTAAGTTTTGAAAGGACAAAATGTGAAATTAACTAACTTGCAATTAATTTCAACAGTCATTATGGAAAAATTCTAGGCATGTGAAAGATGGGGAGCACAGAATAATTAGGTGTGGATTTTTTCACTATCGTAATTACAGTGATGAATATGCATGAGGCCATTTGGGAAGGGAACACACAGCAAGCAATTGTATTTAATTAAACTTCTAGCTGGCTTAGCCAGGCAAGCCTGCCTTGTGTTGTGTTGTAGTCTCCTTAAACTATTAGCAAAGTCTTTTCAAACAAATAGCCTCCCAAAATATAAAGGAGGCAGTCTCCGGTGCCGT
Organism: Cacajao melanocephalus; assembly: GCA_963573385.1. Taxonomy (NCBI): domain Eukaryota; kingdom Metazoa; phylum Chordata; class Mammalia; order Primates; family Pitheciidae; genus Cacajao; species Cacajao melanocephalus. Next base: position 38,692 of record CAUYLG010074711.1, on the reverse strand, counting down.
TTTTCTCAACTCTTCCTTTACTTTTCAGACTGCTAGCTTCCTGGGACCTTAGACATGGATGCGTTATTGTCCAGGTGTGGCCTGAACAGGAATACCTTGGAACAGATTTTTTTTTTTTTGCGACGAAGTTTCGCTCTGTCACCCAGGCTGGAGTGCAGTGGCGTGATCTCGGTCACTGCAACCTCCGCGTCCCAGGTTCAAGCAATTCTCATGCCTCAGCCTCCCGAGTAGCTGGGATTACAGGCATGCACCAACATGCCCAGCTTATTTTGTATTTTTAGTAGAGATGGGGTTTCACCATGTTGGTCGGGCTGGTCTCAAACTCCTGATCTTAGCTGATCCGCCCGCCTCGGCCTCCCAAAGTGCTGGGATTACAAGCATGAGCCACCATGCCCGGCCTTGGAATAGACTTTTATGGCAAATAAGCACAGCTCAGCCTTATGCAGTTGCCACTTTGTTTCATTTCCCCTTGTGTCAAAGACCCGTTAGGTATTTCTTTGAGTGGAGTTTCACTCTTATTGCCAAGGCTGGAGTGCAATGGCAGGATCTTGGCTCACTGCAACCTCCACCTCCTGGGTTCAAATGATTCTCCTACCTCAGCCTCCCAAGTAGCTGGGATTATAGGTGTGCACCACCACGCCTGGCTAATTTTTGTATTTTTAGTAGAGATGGGATTTCACCATGTTGGCCAGGCTGGTCTTAAACTCCTGAACTCATGTGATTACCTGCCATGGCCTCCCAAAATGCTGGTATTACAGGCGTGAGCCACCGTGCCATGCCTGGCAGGGGGCATCTTTATCTCTAACACAGAATGTAGGAATTGGGCTATAGCAGGAACACCCAGTAGTAATAATAATAATACCACCTCTCACAGTTGAACTGTTCCTGTAGGCCAGAGGTGCTGACTACTTGACATGCACTATTCTCTTTTATCTTCCTGGCCACCGAAGTTTGAGACTTGAGGAGCTTGCTCAGAGTCACTTGCCGAGCAAGAGGCATAGGGAGATTTGAACACAGGTCTCTTTGATCCTGAGGTCTGTGTGTCACCCATTCACTATCATTTTTCTCCAACTTGAGAAAAAGAAGGAAATTATCTTAAGTCCCCACTTTAGGCTGCAGATGGAGTTCATGCATCTCCTTTGTTTTTCCAGGGTCCCCTTCCTACTATAGATAGACGTCCCAGGGGTGCCTAAGTCAGTAAAGCCAGACCCTGACAGGGAACTAGGAAGAAGAACACAGCAGAGGAGGAGATGATGGTGGCACTGGCAGCAGCAGCTGCAAATATTTAATGACCCCTTGGACTGTTTGCCAGGCACTGTGCTACATACTCATTGATTGATTGATTGATTTGATTGAGATGGAGTCTCACTCTGTCGTCCAGGCTGGAGTGCAGTGGCACGATCTTGGCTCACTACAACCTGCCCCTCCCGGGTTCAAGTGATTATCCTGCCTCAGCCTCCCGAATAGCTGGGACTACAGATGTGTGCCACCACACCCAGCTAATTTTTGTATTTTTAGTAGAGACGAGGTTTCGCCATGTTGGCCAGGATGGTCTTGATCTCTTGACCTCGTGATCTGCCTGCCTTGGCCTCACGAAGTGCTGGAATTACAGGCGTGAGCCACTGCACCTAGCCCTATTTTATGTATTTTTATTTGTCCTAAGAGACAAGGTCTCGCTCTGTCACCCAGGCTGGAGTGCAGTGGTGCCATCATAGCACACTGTGACCTCAAACTCCTCAGCTCAAGTGATCCTCCTGCCTCAGCCTCCTGAGTAGCTAGGTTTACAGGAGCATGCCACCACGCCCAGCAAATTTTTAAATTTTTTTGGCGATGGGGTCTCACTGTGTTGCCCAGGCTGGAGTACAGTAGTGGGATCATAGTTCACTGTGACCTTGAACTCCTGGCCTCAAGCAATCCTCCCACCTCGGCCTCTGAAAATGCTGAGATTACAGGCGTGAGGCCCCGTGTCCAGCCCTGTGCTACATAATTTATAACGACCCTGTCTGATCTTCAGAAGCACCTCATGAGATGCATGCTTTTATCCTTCATTTTACAGATGAGGAAAACTGAGGCTCAGGAGTTTAAGTAACTAACCACAGTTGCAAAGCTAATAAATGATAGAGCCAGGACTCAGACATGGGTCTGTCAGCCTCCAGTGTCTGTGGTCTGTGTTGGATGTCAGTGCATCATCGTCTCAACTCCTTATTAATGTCCACGGGTGCCCATCCACCCGGTAGGAAAACCTGGCCCAACAAAGGCAATCTTTAATCTTGCTCCCTGGTGGTAAGAGCCAGAGTGTGAGTGTTGGACATCTTGGAAAATTTCCCCTGACTGCACATGAGATGATATTTGGATACTTGCAAAGAACTTTCTAGAATCTCCACACAAGGAGTTAAAGAAGTGTAGCTTGTCTCTCACTGTAATGATTACGGAGTCTTGTTTTTATTTAACACACAGCACTTTGCCTGAGCTTCTCATTTCCAAATGCATAACCCCCAGATGGCCTCTCCGCCCCTGCCCCTCGCTGTTAGGTCACGACATCTTGGCCAGTGGCTTTTTTCTGATTTGGGAAGTACATTCTTTGAGGTCAGCTGTTACTTTCTGGAATAATGTGTGATTTCTGAAAGCAGTCATAGCTCACCAGAGGGGCCAGGATGGACCCCAATGAATGCTGGTTCCACGGCAGTTTTCCAGTTCTCATTAGGCACAATGGCTTTTAGTTAAAAAAAAAAAAGTCCATCACAGACGCGCATACCAGACTGCCATTAGCTGAACTGGGAAAAACCTTTTGCCAAGTGAAGCAATTTCCTTCTTCTGTAATTAGAGCAATTTGGGGGCTGAATGTATTTATGGGCAAACTTGCTGAAGTGAGACCGAATCGTTTTACAATGTATATGTCAGAGGAAAATCGGAGGCTCTGGGCAGAACATCCTGGGTATCTCCCCGTCATAAAAACGGCATAGGAAAGGGGTCAGGTCCGAGCCGTCTCTTCCTGCTATATTGGGGCAGCATAAAGAGACCAGGAAACTGAGGTACAAAGAAAGTAAGCAGTTGGCCCCAAATCAGAAAGCAAGCCAGCCAGGGACTAGACGGTTCTGGACTTGGTCCCTCCTCTCCTCCCATGTCCCTCCTACACTTAGATGGCTTGTGCTTGTCTCTGTCATGTTGGGTTTTTCTTGTTATCATTGGAGTTTCTTTGGTTTTTTTGTTTTGTTTTGTTTTGTTTTTGAGACAGAGTCTCACTGTGTCACCCAGGCTGGAGTGCAATGGTGTGATCTCGGCTCACTGCGACCTCTACCTCCCAAGTTCGAGCAATTCTCCTTCCTCAGCCTCCCAAGTAGCTAGGATTACAGGCACCCACCACCACGCCCTGCTAATTTTTTGTGTTTTTAGTAGAGATGGGGTTTCACCATGTTGGCCAGGCTGGTCTTGAACTCCTAACTGCAGGTGATCCACCCGCCTCAGCCTCCCAAAGTGCTGGGATTACCGGCATGAGCCACCATGCCTGGTCTGGAGTTTCTTTTTTAATGGTTTTAGTTTTGCTCTGGTTCTTAAGTTGGCAAAGTTTTCGTAAACTATCATTTCAGGATATGGACATTCCTGTCTCCTGCCAGAGAGTCATTTAGGTTGTCACATTGGCACTTGTTCTGCAGAAGTCCCTTGAGCGCCTGTGTTTACAGGCTGGAGCCACCTCTTACCCCCGCCCTAATGTACAGCCCCATCTTGCCTTTAGGTTTCCAGGTTCTTCCTCCTCTTCATTTATAAGTGACTTGAATTCTCTGGAACTAATATTTATACTTTCCAAGCTCAGCTGGGACTCCAGCGCCATGTTCTGTTCATTTTGGTTTTTCCTTATTCTTTTTTTTTTAATATATATATATATTTTTTTTTATTGCGTTTTAGGTTTTGGGGTACATGTGAAGAACGTGCGGGATTGTTGCATAGGTACATACATGGCAACGTGGTTTGCTGCCTTCCTCCCCATCACCTATATCTGGCCTTATTTTTAATGGTAACAGAAACCTATGAATTTAGGACAGATCAAGGCAACAAAGCCGTTCTGTGTTCTCCGTGGGCCTGGGGATTCCTGCCTTCAGCTGAGCTTACCCCACAGTTAACTGCCATCACCATGAATGCCCCAAGGCGGCTTACAGCTGTCTTTTCCTAGAGGGAAAGCCCAGTGCTGTGTCTCTCTCTTCCTGCTTCCCTCTGCATCTTGAAAAATGAATTCCAAGGAGTGGGACAGTCACCGGCTTCGCACAGCCCAGTCATTGTCTTGGTGTCCCTGGTGAAGGGCTGTTGAAGGGCTTTTATCCACAGAGAGAGTAGAGAATAGAGAAACGTCACAGATGACAGTGTCTTTAGCTTAAATGTAAACTTGAGGGATGTAAGCTGAAGGAAGCAAGAAGGTTCACAGTATCTCCTCTTATTCCCTCAAAGTCTTTACAGATCAAAAAAGGATTTAAGAGCTTGTTTATCTGCCATCGAGCAAGATGCCTCAGAATAGCTCCATTTGTGGCCTGTTCTGCTGAGACTACAAGGGAAGTTTGTAATTATGACTGATTATGGGTTTTTCTCCTTGGAAGCCAATGAAAAAATACAATTAGCTGAGTCTCCCTTTATCTCCCTCATTTTCATGTTCAATTAGTGCAATTGGACATAGATACTCTTACAAGAGGAGCTTTGCCGGCAATGATAGGGTGGCCAGCAAATGCTCAGAAGCAATGAGTAGAATATTAATTGGCATGAATCTTGTTTATGCTCCTGCCTGGAAGTTCCTGCTCCCTGGGTCTCCAGTACAGATTTTCCATTGGTGTTAACAGTGGTGTCTCCTTGTTGCTTTGGGCGGAAGTATCACCAGAGGAAGCACTTGATATATGAAAACTGCAGAATTAAGCTAGAGACCCTCAACTTTTGGTCTGGAGTTATTTCTTATTTCTTCTAAACTTCAAAATTCTAAAATTGGAGAGGAAAATCATGGAGAGTCCAGAAAATTAAATCCTTGTTAGAGAAGCAAACATTCATTCTTCAAATAGTGAGTGGTGATAATAATGCTTCTGAGAGTGCGCAGTAGGTGCTCGGGCTGCCTGTTGGTCCTAAACCCATAATTTAAAGGCTTATTATTACATATTAGCTTTATGGATATTTTAGAGCACCTAATATATAGGTGCAAGGCTGAGCTTAGTGCTTAGAAGTGAGAGAGATGGGTTATAAACATGACTGAGATGAGAATCCAGCCCTTGACAAGTTTCGTGTTTGCGTTACAGAAGACTAGCTATGTCCGTAACTCTACAATACAGGAGAGAGTAAGATGCGCCATGACATGGGTCAGGTAAAGCACAGTGGGAGGCTAAGGCAGAGCATGGTTGTTTCTAGTTAGGAAACTCACGGGAGAAGTCAAGGAGAGAGCGGCTTAGTGGCCATTTGAATCTTGAGGGCTGGCCAGGATGTGGGCAGGAGGTCATGTTGGCCAAGAGAGCATCAGGCTCTCATACCAGATAAAGTGAGCATCGGTCCTAGGAAGGAAGGACCCTAGAATGATTTAGCTGTACAGCTTTGTAACTAGTAAGACTTGTTGATTTTATTTTTTGTACATGAGTGTCTCTAACTTAAGATTTCTCATGTGACTGCAGTTATCCTATCTGCTGGAACTGTGGTCTCATCTGAAGTTTCAACTAGGGGGTTTCCGTTTCTTGTGGGTTGCTGGAATGAGAGCCTCAGTCCCTCACTGGCTGACTGTTTGCTGGAGGCCTCCCTCTGTTCCTTGGCATGTGGACTTCTCCATAGGGCAGCTCACATCATGGCTCTTAGACCAGGCAAACAAGAAAATGATCAAGAGCAAGCAGCTGAGATGGAACAGAAGCCACAGTCCTTTGATAACCTGGTATTGGAAGTGATGTCTTATTTCTATCTTATTTCATTAACGAGAAATGAGAAATGGCTGGGTGTGGTTGTTCCTGCCTGTAATCCCAACACTTTGGGAGGCGGGAGGAGTTCAAGATCAGCCTGGGCAGCACAGGGAGACCCTGTCTCTAAAAATAATTTTTAAATTAGCCAGGCATGGTGGCATGCAACTGGGGTCCCAACTACCCAGGAAGCTAAGGCAGGAGGGTTGCCTGAGCCTGGAAGGCGGAAGCTGCAGTGAGCCATGATCATGCCACTGCACTCCAGCCTGGGCGTTGGAATGTGAAGGCCTCTTGAAGGGCTTTCATCCACAGTGAGATCCTGTCTCCAAAAAAAAAAAAAAGAGAAATAAGTCCAACCCCAACTCTCAGGAAAGGGATCACAAAAAGGCACGGATCTCAAAAGGCAGGTGTTGGAGGAGCTGCCTCAGAGGCTGTCCGCCACACTGGGGAGGGGGTAGAACACTGTCAGGAGCAGAGGGCAGAGAGAGCACGGGGGATAGGCAGAGAGGGCCTCCTAGATTTTCGTAAATGCTTTAGGTTTTACTTTAACAATTGCTTATGTATGAAACAGCCCACCTACAAGGATTTTTATCGTAAAAGATTATAATAGAAAAGTTTGGAAATAGATAGATCCTGGTTTTAAATAAATCAGTAAAGTCTGGAAATAGATAGATCCTGGTTTTAAATAAATCAGTTCTATATCGCCGCAAATGGCATACTCACTAAGCAGCTGTGAAGAAGAGTTAGAGTTGATTCCAACCCTGGGACTGGGAAACACAAGATGAGCCCAAAGCATCTTCTCCCAGAAAGCAAACAAGTAGCCCCCAAACCAAATAACAGAAAAACAAGAACGTGGAGGTGCATTGAAAGGATATGGGACCCAACCTGAAAGTGCTCCCTATGGCCAAAGGTGAAGCAAGAAAATAAGCAATAATGACTTTGTTGTATGCTGGTATAACAAAATATCTGAGACCGAATTAGCTGTAAAGAATGGAAATTTATTTCTCACATTTCTGGAGGCTGGGAAGTCCAAGAGCAAGGCACAAGCAGGTTCAGTGGTCTGGCAAGGGCTGCTCTCTGCTTCTAAGAGGGTGCCCTATTGCTGCATCCTCCAGAGGTGACAAATGCTGTGTCCTCAGGTGCAGAAGGGCAGCTAGCCGAACACTGCATGATGCCCCTTTTCTAAGGGCCCCAATCCCATTCCTGAGGAAGGAGCCTTCCTGGCATAATCACCCCTTAAAGGCCTCACCCCTCAATACCATCACATTGGCAACATTTGTATTTTGGAGGGAACCCATTCAAATAGTATTGGATTATATAACTCAGAAAATAACCTAGTATTGGATTATATAACTCAGAGAATAACATAAATATGCACAGGTCCATCTGAAGTAAATAAATAATAAATAAATTGGAGAAAGGGGAAAACCTTCCTTATAGAAAAATTATAATTATGGAAATTTAGAGGGAATCAAGGGAATAGGGGGAAAAGCACCATGAAAACAACATAATAATATTTGCTGCAGGCAGCAGGCAAGATCCATGATAAATCCTAAAATTAGTAGGTGAAAGTTTAAGCAGAAACAGAATATTTGCATAGTTTCAAAGGATCTCCTCCAAGATATTTATTGACTACAAAGACAAAAATAGTAACTTTGCAGTGAAGAACCCTGGCAGACACCATCTTAACCAAGTGATCAAAGTTAACATCGTTAGTGAATGCATTTCAGGTACCCCCTGACAGGATACACTGACTATACGCTGATACTCTTTTCAGTAATATGTCTCCTCAGAATTGTGAAACTACATCAGAAAAACCCAAATTGAGGGACATTCTACAAAATAACTTCTAAATCTTCTTCACAGTATTCAAGTCATAAAGAACAAGGAAAGACTGAGAAACGGTCACAGATTAGAGGCGATCAATGCCATGTGGGATCCTGGCAAAATTTGAATCGATTCTATTAACTTAGTTAATACAGTCGTTCCAAGGTCAACTCAGTTTTGACAGTTGTTCTGTGTTTAGGTAAGGTGTCATCACTAGGGGAACCTAGACGAAGGATTGACAGAAACTGTACTATTTTTGCCACTCTTTTATATGTCTAAATTTATCTCCAAATAGAATGTTACATTTTTTAAAAATGAGAACCTAGCGTATAGGAAGTGCTGTATACGTATTTATTAAATAGACAAAATGGTAATTGGTTAAAAGTATGTATTGATGTGCTTAATTAAGTAAATAATCGTTTATTTACTGTCATTTATTATTTATTAGTAATAATTGGTTAAACGTATATATTAATGTGCTTAATTAAGTAAAGAAATCAAGGTGTTAACATGCATGTTAAAACCCGTAGATGTGTGCTAATATATGCCTGTACTATTTCTGGAAGGCTACACAAAAAAGAAAATGAAAAAAGTAAATAGGTGCCCAGGGTTGCCTCTGGGGAGAGGAAGAAGCCTGTGGCTAGGAGAGAGATACAGGAAACAGATTATTTTTGTCTGCAAAATAAGTCTTTTTTTTAACTTTTTTTGTCCTTTCTTACTTTTTGAATTTGGAATTATGCATATATTGCCTATTCAAAAAATAAATTTTAAATGATCTTAGCCATGGTAATCCTGAGGTTCCCAGAGCTCCCTATTCATTCCCCAGTAACTTGTGCCCTGTAACAGCAGCCCAGAATCTTCTGGCACCCTGGCTGGCCCTTAGTAGGGTCTGGGAAATGTGTGATGAATGAGTGAATACACTCTGCTGCCTGCCTTCCATGGGATTCATCTTTGTATCACATCAGACTGTGTGGGTCCTTTTATTCCTCTTCCTAAGGAGGCCAGCTTGGGCCCTCTTCAGCCACAGGCTTTGATTTCTTCAGTTTCTTGTTTAAAACACAGCCCCATTAATGTTTTAAATGTTTGCTTGAGCTCTCCAGCCTGTCTTAGTTGTTTTGAGAGCTTTTGACAGGGATTCTAAAGCGGCCCCGGGGATACTTGGTCAGTATTTCCTCTTTATAGAATTGAATGAGTAACTTTGAATCCTCCAAAGCCCAAGACCCTGTAGTTATTCATCTATTATGGAACAGCTGGGTTCAGTGACCTGCTGCCCAGGAGGCCCACTGGTATTGGAATAGAGCCTCCAGCACCTTGTCTTAAAGAACATTAAAATGCTCCACCAAGCCTTCATTTCAAGAAGCATGAATATGAGACATCCAAGGACCTCTCAGAAGATAGGATTCCACAGGCAGGCAACATTGCTCAACCACCCAGGGAGGTGGTGGTAGCAAGAACAGATAGATTTTTAACCATTCAGGTATTTCATTCCCAAGACTGAAACCAAGTTTACCATTTCCCATAGGAACATTTCAGTAGCTAGCTTCTGCAGATAACAAAAAGCAAGAACTAATGGGGAGATAGCAGGGGAGGGGTGTACTTGATTTCTTCCTTGATTTCTTGATTTCTCCATTTATTTTCTACAGCAGTTATAATTTCCTCATGTGAATTGCCACATTTTGTATATTAGAGTAACTTCCCAAAGAGACTATAAGCTGTATAAAAAAAAGCAGCTAGCACATCTCTAAGCACATAGTTCATTGCAGTATTGGTCTGCTCAAGGAGCTAACATTAGTTCTCCTCTTGTTAGGCTTGATGGGCCCTAGAGTCACTGTCTCAACTATGCAACTCTGCCATTGTAGCATGAAAGCAGCCATAGATGATACATTATGAATGGGAATGGCTGTGTACCAATAAAACTTTATTTATAAAAGCGGGTGGCAGGCCAGACTTTACCAACCCCCCAGCTAGAACATGGGGTGCTAACAGGCAGGCTGTAGGAGAGTCAAGGGCCTCTTGTAGAGATTATGTGTCTAAGCCATTGCTAGGAGTTTGGATTTTCAGTTCAGTGAGCAACTCCTGGTGAGGGTATAAAGCAGGAAACATACTATGGTCTTATTCACTTCCTAAAACGAGCTTTCTAGATGTTGTGTGGAAAATGGATTGGAGAGGGACAAGATTAGCAATTGGGAGACCAAGTAAGAGGTTCACATGGTAATCCGTGCAACAGATGATGGCAACTTGTCGCATGTTATGGAAGCAGAATCAGCAGGACCTGTCCCTGAGTTGGACATGAATGGAAAAGGAAAGGAAGGAGCCAGGTTTCACGCTGAGGCCTGCAGCTCCAGCGATTGCCTGGGGGCCCTGTCCTACGATTGTAATTGCTATTTGATGATGATACTTGTTTTCCCAGCTCCTGCAAATGAGGCTTTATTTGCAACAATGGCCTGCCTGAAGTAGATTTTTCTGTCTTCAGTTTTTAGGGTTTGCTTTTCCCTGCAATGCTATTTGTGTGTGATTACACCATACTTACAAACTGATCAAAGCATCTCTGCTCCCTGCATCCTGCTTGAGTTAGCAGTATTCGCTCTGGCCACTGACAAGGCAGGCTCAATAAACTATTGTATTGTAACTGGCCAAGCCTTATTACTGGACCAGAAACCAACTGACCATTGAGTTCAAAGAATGCCTGCTAAGCATTTCATTTTGCAGCTTTCACCAGACACTCCAGGTAAATAGATACAGTAAGCAATAGAAATAGTAATTCTCTAGAGCTCTCCTTATTCAGCAAATTCTAGGTCACGTGGATAGTCATTTCCAGCATGTTGCCTGCAGGAGCAGCCCAGGATGTCATATACAGGAACTTGAGTCTGGTCAAGCCACTCGATGCAGAGGAGACAGATGCCTCAGAGGTTTCCCTTTGGATGGGTGGAATGATTAGATTGATCCCAATGGAGGTGCGTGAGCTCATTACCAAGTCCCACCCTCTTCCCACACTGTCCCTCATTGACCTTTGTTGCTTTTGTGGCCTGCAGTAGGAGAGGTAGCAAAGAACTCTTACCCCTCATTTCCACTGCATTCTTCTATTGACATTTTTGAAGTGATGACACAATTGAGCAGAGTTCTAAAAAGGCCACCTGGGCCCTAGCTCCCAATTACCCTCTCACCAAGTTTTAATGGCAATATGAATTACTATTTAAAAAATGCCCTTGCACTCTAGCCTGGGCAACAGTGTGAGACCCTATCTCAAAAAAAAAACCAAGAAAGCCCTTTTCTATCTTAAACAGCCAATTAAATGCCTTACCCTCCAACTAATTCTGCAGCTGCCCTGAGCCTGTGTCTTAGCAAAGAGGCCATTTGCCACCCAACTCCCTGGCTTATCAGTAGGCCCTTCCTCATCAGAAGCAGAGATCAAATTCTGAGGGTGTATAGCAGCTCTCAGCAGGCTTCAAAGAGCTCTGGGACTGCTGGGGACTTTCCTCCATTCTAAGAAGCTCTCTGGGGTGAACAGCTTAGAAATTAGGGGCCATTGATACCAGTTGGCTGTTCAGTAGCACTTATTGAAAGGATAGAGTGAAGCTTTCAGGGAGACTCCCTGCTCCCATTTGCCCAAAGGCTGGCAGTGGTTAGGAAGATAGGAAGCCCTTCAGTCTTTTGGAATAAGAATGACTGAAAATCTCCAGGGAAATGTATGCTTCGTTTGGTCTTCAATCTTAGAACTTTCTTCTATCTCTCTCTCTCTCTCTCTCTCTCTCTCTGTCTCTCGCACTCTCTCTCCCTCTCTCACTCTCTCACTCTCTCGCTCTCTCTGTCTCCCCGCTCCCACCCCCTATCCCCTAACCCCCACCTCCGACTGTCTCCCTCTCCCCCTCCCCTTGCTTTCCCTCACTCTCATTTTGAACTTAATCCTCTGGCACTTGTCTCCCAGCTCTCAACAGTCCCAGTTCCCAGCATCTTGGCAGATGGATCTCCTCTCTCATTTCCCGCTGGCTTGGAGCCAGGATGGCCCCTGCTGTGGTCGGTCTGAGGTTGGGCAGCTCCAGTTTTCCCATCACCCTCTTTTCAGTTAATTTTAGCAACTTGAGTTGCTATGGTAATGGTTCAGCGGGGTTTTCGTGGCTCTCTTTTGATTCAGTCATTTGCTGGGCTGCCCTTTAAATTAAACTTTTTCAATCTGCATCTAAATTGGGGTGGGCGATGTGCTTGGAATAGGGATCCGCAAAGGCGCTCCAGCCCCATGGGATGCTTTTTTAAAATAGGAAAGTGAGGGTGGATGTGGGGATGCCCTTGGTTTACAGTGGCCCAGACAGTCCCTTGATGCTTCCAGGCTTGAAGAAATATGGCAGAGGCCGTGGTAGGAGGAGTGCAGGAGTGAAATGGGCCCCCCAGGGCCACTCCCACCCTGGGATTGCCACCAGGGTCAGGCCTGCTCCCGGCACCTGAGCACAGGATCTCGGCTCTCCAAGTGGACGAATGAAATGTGGCCCCAGCCAGACTTCCCTGCATCACATCACAGCCCTTGGAGGCTCTGTGTCCCTATGAATCCCAGCTGCTCTCCCTGCCTCCCTCTCAGCAGCATTTTCTCTTCTCTGCCATTCAGCACTCCCGAGGCCCGTTTTAATCTAGTGTGAAGGGATGGGACGCTTCATGCAGGTAAAAGGAAGCTGTAGAAGCAGGCTCGCAGTCGCTTCACTCAGCTCAGCTTTAAAACAGTCTTCAATCTTCATCTCAACTTTATGGCAGGTACAGGTTGTTCATCCTGATTTTGCAGTCCCAATTTTAATCCCACTGTCCCTTCACTCAGCGCTTTCACTTGCCTCTTTTAAACCAGGAGGCTGTGGGGCCCAGCGCTGACAGGCTGTAGGCACTAAGCAGACCGGTTGTTCTAGGCGTGGCCAGCACTCGGGAGAGTGGCTAGAGAAGCAGGTGGTGAGGGAGGAGAGTGGGGGAGGAAGGGCCCCACTTTCATGATGAGGGGGTGGGACTTTCATGATGAGGGGGTGGGACTGGACCCTTGGCAAACAGAAATTCCTGGAAGGGCTGTGAGTCAGGGCAGAGCCAGGTCCAGTCTGCAGGGTTGGCCTGGAGTGACTGTGTCAGGGCACCATCTTGGCCACTTTGGGAGAGGAGTCTGCCTGCACTGGCCCCATACTTTTGGCCCTGTGGGCAGTGGATCTCTAGATGATTCTGGGAAAGGGTTACATTGATCCCACCTGATTTGTGAGAAGGAAGATTCTAGAAGGATGAGACTGTGTTTTTGTACAATGAACGTGTGTCTTTTCTATAAATCCTGAGCTTAACCAGTGCCCATCAATAACAGTGTGAATATTTCAGCCACAAGTGTGGTTTTACCTTCCCCAAAAGGATCACTGGGACAAACTGGTTGAATGGGACCTGCCCTCATACCATGAGTCATCTCTGGGTGTTGGTCAAACAGACCTGGGCTCCTGTCTCAGCTCCATCACTTCCTGGCTGTGTGACCTGGGGCAAGTGACCTCGCTTCTCTGAGTCTTATCTTTCTCACCTAGGAGGCTGAATGTGTAATGGCCGTGAAGGTGTGGAGTCTCATAGGAAAGATGCACAAGCCAAGACGTCACAAGGCCACAGAGTTAGAGACACTCTTTCCACTTCTCCCAGTAAATTTTACTATTTGGGGCTTTGGGGATTCAGGGATGAGCAAGCAGAATTCAGCTCTGCCCTCAGGAAGTTCTATTCCAGTAGAAAGGGAGACAATTAAATGCAAATATAATGTACAATGTCAGGCAGTGATGGTGCTGTGAAGGTAGACGAGGCGGGTAGGGGGTTAGAGAGTGATGTCGGTGGGCCAGAGAGGAATAGAGCCTTGAATGGAATCATCAGTGATGCGGATGCCCTGGAAGGGCCTGCTAAGCAGAGGGCAAGGGCCTTGTAGCAGGTGCATGCTGGGGTGTTCCAGAACTACATTAAGGAGGCCAACAGGTCTGCAGCAGCAGCGAAGGAGGAGCAGGAGTGGAGGTCAGCAACGGGGACAAGATTATTCAGGGCCTGGAGGTCCTGCTGAGGACTTTGGACTTTATTTGGGAATCCCCTGGAAGGTTTTGAGCTAGGAGTGACATGAACAGATGAATGTTTTTAGAAGGAGCACCCTGTAGCCATACGGAAAAGAGACTACAGAGAGCCAGAGTGGAGGCAGCATGGAGGGGACAGTGGCTGGGACCAGGGAGGTTATGAAGCACGGGCCCCAGCACTGGGGGTTGGCTGAGGCTGCTATGCAGAGTTCCGTTGGCGTCAGGTATGTCTTGTGCTTCCCTTTTGAGCATGCTCATCCTGCCTGCACTGGGGCTGGAGCCCAAGAGCCCAGTGTGTGGAGAACAAGAACCCAGTGTGTGCAAAATGAACAGCCCTGCCTTCCAAGGCGCTGGAGCTCGTTGGGTCAGGGTCGTTGTAGATCTGACATCTCAAGAAGCCAAGAATTTGTTCATGGTCAATAAAGCTCCTCCTTGGGAGCCCTGCTTAACGATGATTCTGTATCAGCCCGTTCCCCTAAATTACTCAGAAAGTTTTCTGCACTGGGAAGCTCCAAGTGTGCGCACTCAGCATTTCCCCGGGTAATAAAGTTTCACGGGCAGGAGTAGCACCGATGAACTGATTATGCAAGGGGCCATGACAAACTCGCAGATCCCAAGAACAAAACCAGGGCAGGCTTTGGACTGCTTGTGAATTTCTGCAGCATCAGCTCCTGCATGATCGGTTCTTAACAAATGTCAGAGGCAGCAGAGTATCGTTCAACCCTCGCGGTGGCATCTCTCACTTCACACTCAGGAGCTGCTCCCAGTCCTTGGCCGTCAGTAATGGTGATGCTGAACCTAAACTGTGTGGCCTGGGACCTGGGCCTTACCGTGTCACAAGAAGAGAGGATGGGGCTAAGATAATTGTCTCTCAGCTTCATCCTCTTTGATCGGCAGCTGCAACACAGAGCTTCCTCCAACAGCCTGTCCAAAGGCCAGGGATTCCCCTTTCTGATCTGTGAGAAGATACCTTCTAGAATGCTGGGAATGCAAATATTTGGAATATGGTGTATGTTTTGTCCATCTCAGCCTAGCACTGAGGTTAAGGAAATAACCACATCCTCTCATGAAGTGTCACAGTGGACATTTGCCTAGTAAAGGCTCTGAAAAGTCCTGTAATGATATGATAGCTATTGATAATAACTAAAAGGTTTGTTGAGTGCTGCTTACTCTGTGCCAGACACCATGTTAAACATTTCTATACATATTTTTCCTTTTTATCCAAAAACTAACCCTATGGGGTGGGTTCTATTATCCCATTTTAAAGATGAGGATTTTGAGACACAGAGAGGCAAAGTAACTTTTTCTAGTCCACACAGCTAGTGAGTGACATGGCTGGGGTTTGAATCTAGACAGTTTGATCTCTGAACCTTCCCTCTAAACAGATACAAAAAAGGGGGTGGGGGAGAGATGGATTTAACTGTGATTCAGTTGTTGTCACACCTGTTTGACCAAGGTACTTTTTCATGAAATACCTCTTGCCATCCCACAGAGGACACTTCCAGTATACTGATCAGAGTCTAGGATCGGGTCTTCATTGAAGGTACTGGAAAGGGACCCCACTGCAAGAGCAGTACAGTCAGGTGACAAACGTTCAGGAGAAATGGGAAACAGGAGAGGAGACAGCAGAGAGACGTATTCAGGATAGCACAGTGGATTCTCACATCAGACTCCTGTGCCCAAAGACTAGTTGTACCATTTGTTTGCTCTGTAACCTTCAGTAAGTTACTTAACCTCTCTGAGTTTCCATTTCCTCATCTGTAAAGGTGAGATAATAAAATGGCACCCTTCAAAGGATTGTTGTAAAGAAGAAGGGAAATCATGTATATCAAAGGAAGAGTAGAAGCAGGAGGTTCGGTTCTCACTGCTCAGTGTTTAGGTTATCCTTATTTTCTTCTTCAAATGTTTGCCTTCCTGTAGTTTTGACTCTGTCTGTAAGTGAAGAGGTTGTGAATTACCATGTTGCCATGTTTCAGAGTTAGTTTACCAATATCAAAACCACTGTGGAGCACCTGTTGTATTTCTCAGATCGCAGTGAGCCCTGAGTGCTGTTCCAAGAAGGAGCAAGCCTGGTCTTTGCCCACCGAGGACTTAATGGTAAGATAGCGACATATGTAAAATGAAATAAAGCTGTGGGTAAGAGCACAGATGCTGGAAACAGACTGCCTGGGTTCCTCTTGGTTCCTACACTAGCTGGCTCTAAGAATAGCTATTAATCATTCTTAAGATATGGGGAGTACTTGGGCAAGTTCCTCAACACATGTTTCCATTTCCTCACCTATGAAATGGTCTACTTCGTAGGAGGATATATTCATTTGATAGGGGCTGCCACAACAAATGACTGCAAACTTAGCTTTGAAACAGCAGAAATTTATTATCTCATAGTTCTGGAGGCCAGAAGTCCAAATGCAAGGTACTGGCAGGGTTTGTTCTTTCTGGAGGCTCCGAAGAAGAATCCATTCCATGCCTCACTCCTAGCTTCTGGGGCCGCTGGCAAGTCTTGGTGTTCTTTGTCTTGGTTGGGGCTGCATGATTCCAGTTTCTGCCTTCAGCTTCACATGGCCTTCTCCCTTGTCTGTTTCTGTGTCATCTCCTTCTCTTTCTCTCATAAAGACACTCATCATTGGATCTAAAGCTCACTCTAATTCAGAATGAGCTCTTCTTGAAACTCTGACATTAATTGTATCTGCAAAGACCCTTTTTCCAAATAAGGTCACATTCTAAGGTTCTGGGTGGACATATCTTTTGAAGGAACACCACTCAACTCAATACAGATGATGTAAGCATTAAAAGTGTTAGAATGTGTAAAACACATTAGATATTACTGAGAATAAGAGATAATACTGAGGTAAGAGCTGCTAGGATAATTACGGTGATGATATTATTTATACTCTTTTGTTTTTTAGTTCAAAGCAAATATGAGTGGTGGTGATGGTTGTTAGTATTATTAGCATTATTATTTAGTTCAAATCAGGAAGGAAGACATGTCCCAAGGCAAATGGTGTTCCTCATTCCAACTCCGGACTTTTCTCCATGCCCTCGGGGGGTTGATGCTGGGAAATTAAACACAGGAACAGTGCTGTCTGTGAATGCCAGGCCCAAAGAGAGTGATGTGAGCCGCTGAGTTCCGTGATGTGAGCCGCTGAGTTCCGTGATCGGAAGAACTTTACAAGAGTTACACAGCAACACAGTCCTGGGCAATGTTCGGACTTGTGGGAGGATTGCAAAAAGACTGGAGGTCAAAGAGGCTACAGGTAGCAAGACTCTCATGGAGGTTTTCTCCCTGGCCTGGGCCTATATGTGGCCATAGAATAGATGTGAGGTTGAGAGGCTGGAGAAACACAGCACAGTAGAAACTGACCATACTTGGTTGCTTGATGTAGACAGAGAAAAGGAGAGTGTTCAAGACAACCCAGAGTGTTCAAACCTTGGAGACCAGATGGGCAGGGGAACATCCAGCAAGTAGGAATTTGTCCAAAGAAATCATTGCATCAGTGACCAAGATCACTGTCCCCTCCCCTCATGACCGTCACTGTCTGCCTGAATGATACTATAGCATTGTCTGTAATAGCAAAAATGGGAAGCAACCTAAAGGTACTTCATTAGAGGTTTGGTTAAATAAACTGTAGTTTATCTCTATAGTGGGATACTATATGGCTATTCTTTCACAAAGATGTGGGTGCCAAGGAAAGATGTCCGCATGCAGAAATATCCATACAGCATGAAGAAAAGTACATGGGTGTACACAGGTATAGAAAGCAGTTTTCAAGGATTTATGCTGTGGGTAGACAGCAAACCATGGCCAGTGGGCCAAATCTGACCTGCCGCCTGTTTGTATAAATAAAGTTTGATTGGGACACAACCACATTCATTCATTGACATATTGTCCACGACAGCTTTTATGCTACTTGTATAGCTTACAAAGCATAAAATATTTACTATCTGGCCCTTGACAGAAAAAGTTTCCCAGCTCCTGGTCGATACAAAACTGTGAACCATGTCCAGTAGAATTCTAGTAGGTTTAGGGGAGAGGAGGGGACGTTTTGTCCGTCTTGGACATTTCTGTATATATTTTTTTAATAATTAACATGGATTTTTGTAATCAGAAATAAAGTTCAATTTGGAAGGGGGAAAAAGGCATGCAAGATGCACTACCTGATTTCGAGACTTAACTATAAAGCTGTAGTTAACAGCACCCTTATTGGCATAAAGACAGGTATATAGCTCAATCATACAAAATAGAGAGTCTAAGAATAGACTCAGACTTGTATGGTCAATTGATTTTCAACAAAGGTGCCAAGGTAATTCAATAAGAGAGGATAGGCTTTTCAACAAATGGTATTAAAAAAATTGGAAAGCTAAATGGGAAGATAAAAAGAACCTTGACCTTTACCTTGTACCATAAACAAAAATTAACTTGCTGTGGATCACAGACATAAATGGAGAAGCTAAAGCTATAAGACTTCTTCTAAGCAAAGATTTAGGGGAAGATTCCTCGAATCTAATATAAAAACCACATACCATTAAGAAAGAATCGATGCAAAGGAGTATGTAAAAATTTGTTTTAACACCTTCTCTTCATTGACTAGTCTTAAAAAAGAAAACACCAAAAATCTCTTTTTAAGACACTGTGAAGAAAATGAAAAGATAAGCCATAGACTAGGAGAAAAATATTTGCAAAACACATTTGTGATAAATCACTATGTGGCAGAACATATAAAGTGCTCTTACTGCCCAATAATAATGTCAAACCAATTTAAAAATGGGCAAAAGATTTGAATAAACACTTCATTAAAGAAGATAAGCTGTGTCAAATAAGTATATAAACAGATGCTCACATCATTAGTCATTAGGAAATGCTAATTAAAACCTCAGTAAGATACCACTAAACACCTATTAAGATGGCTAAAATTTAAAAGATTGGTATTACCAAGTGCTGATGAGAATGCAGGGTGACTGAGAATTTTGTACATTGCTGCTGGTGGGGATGCAAAATGCTACAGCAACTTGGAGAACAGTGGAACAATTTTTTCTAAAGTTAAACATATGCTTCCCATATGACCCAGAGCTCTCCCAGCACTATGTATGCCCAAGAAATATGAAAATATATGTTAGGACAAAGACTGGCATTCCTGAAACTGGAAACACCCCAGTGCCCTCCCTCATTTGGGAAATCAAACAAATTATGATAGGTCCGTGCAACTGAATACTACTCAGGTACAAAAAGGAATGAAATATTAATACTCAAAGAAACATGGATGAATCTCAAAAGCAGTGTGCTGAGCGAAAGAAGCCAGACACAATAGGCTACATACTGTTACATGCCACTTGTATGGCTTTCTGGAAAAAAGTGGATCTATTTGGACAGAAAATAGACCCCTGGTTTCCAGAGGCTTGGAATGACGGGAGAAGACTGACCGCAAGAAGCACAAAATATTTTTTGTGGGGGATGGAAAGGTTCTATCTTGATTGTGGAAGGGGACATGCAACTGTTTCATTTTGTCAGAATTCATCTAATGGTGCATTTTTAAAGGGCAAATCTTATGCCTAAGATATACCTCAATAAATCTAACTTTTAAAATATATAATCTGGAGGAAAACAAACTGAAAAAATACTTAAAAAAAAAAAAGTAAGGTAGGAGTTTTTCAAAGGGATGAGGGAGAGTCAGTCTGAAGGGCAGTGAATATTCCAGAACAGGAATTCTGGACTCAGGAGGTCAGGCTGGGCCAGGTGCAGTGGTTCATGCCTATAATCCCAGCACTTTGGGAGGCGGAGGTGGGTGGATCACTTGAGGTCAGGAGTTCAAAACTGGCCTGGCCAACATGGTGAATTCTGTCTCTACTAAAAATACAAAATTAGCCAGGCATGGTACTGTGTGCTTATAATCCCACTTACTCGTGAGGCTGAGGCAGGAGAATCACTTGAACCCAGAAGTGGGAGGTTGCAGTAAGCCAAGATTGTGCTACTGTACTCCAGCCTGGGTGACAGAGTGAGACTCCGTCTCAAAAAAAAAAAAAAAAAAAAAAAAAGATCAGGTTGGAGGCATTGGAAGCTGAACTTAGGGAATCATGAGTCCTTACGGGATCTCCAAGTGAGCATGGGACAGTGAGGCTCGAACCCCAAAAAGCCCTCACACCTACAGGGAGAAAAGGACAGGAAACAATAAAGAAACTGAGCCAGGTGCAGTGGCACAGGCTACAATCCCAGCTACTCAGAGGCTTAGGTGGGAGGATCACTTGAGCCTAGGAGTTCAAGACCAGCCTAGGCAGCATAGCAAGACTTTATGTTTAAAAGTAAAAATAAAGAAACTGAGATGCACATCAGCCTGGGCAAGTTCAAAGGAAGAGATCAGAGTGCTTATTTTTTAAATAAATAATACAGAACAAATAGTACATAGTAGGCAGGAATAAACAATAAAAAGTAAATCTCCCTCTCCACAACCATCTGTTCCCCTTCCTGGAAGCTCCTGGTGTTACTGGTTATATTGTGTTTCTCCAGATATATTCTGTACATTCTCTACTGAACTTTGCTTTTTTCCTCTTATCAATATATCCTTCCAGTTGTTCCATATCGGTATACATAGAGGTTCCCTAATTTTAAAAATAGGTACAGGCTTGTATGAAGGCACCATAATTTATGTAGCCAGGCTGCAATTGATAAACATTTGGATTGTTTCTGATATATTTTGCTGTTATGAACAATGTTTTCACAAATGCTTATTTTGTTTTTTGGCTTTTGAGAGACAGGGTCTCGCTCTGTCGCTCAGGCTGGAGTACAGGGGTACTGTCATAGCTCACCGCAGCCTCAAACTCCTGGCCTCAAGTGATTTTCCTTTTTAGCCTCCTAAGTAACTGGGACTATGGGCACATGCCACTATGCCTAGCTAATTTACTTAATTATTAAGTTTTTATTTTTTGTAGAGACACGGTCTCCCTATGTTGCCCAAGCTGGTGTCGAACTCCTGGGCTCAAGCCATCGTCCCCACTTTCACCTCCCAAAGAGCTGGAATTACAGCTATGCGTCACCATGCCTGGCCAATTTAAAAGAATATGCACATTTTTATATTAGTATACATTATTAGCTTCTCTGCCACCCTGGGTTGATACCAACTTACCCTCCCACTAGCCATGCCTGAATATATACAAGGCATGAATATACCTGTTTGCCCAAGATCTGGCCAGCAGAATATGAAATCAAACTTTGCTTTTGCCAATCTGGTAGGCAAAAAGTGGTATCCAGTAAGAAATTTCATTTGCATCTGGAGGAGGGGTTTTTTTTTGGAAGTGAAGAAACACCAAGTCACAAGTGCTTGAGTGCCTTCCCTGGTCCAGACAGCACCTCTGCGTGAATTAAAGGTACTTTTCCTCAAGACACTTGGCTGCCATCTGCCAGAAAGCTGTCGTGATAACTAAACAAATATGTGATGACTTTGAGGTGAAGAGCACCCCCGGATTTGTACGAAACAGGCTGCTTCTCCACGGGCAGCTGTGGAGAGGTTTGATGGAGCAGCGGTCTCTAGGTTGGAACCAGATTGCCTGGAATTAGTACTGTAGAAGCGGCACGTACAGGACAAGAATTCAAGATGCTTGACAGTGGAGCACAAGGGCATTAGCTTGAGGGACAACCAGAATAAATGGAAACTTCATTATCCATGGATTATACACTTGGAACTTAGGTCCCAGGCAACTCTGATGTTAGTAATTTGGCCAGCAGGCTCATTAAGCTCTTAAGAAAAGTGGGCCTAGTTAATGAATTAACACAAGATGACATTTTACACACAGAGCAAAAACGAGAGCAGGCACCACTGAGTTATGCAACATCATAATTTCTCAGGCAAATGTGATCGCTGCGTCTCGCCTGCCAAAGTGAAGAGAGGTCTGAAGAGAGCCTGCTTTCGGAGACATAAGACATAAGTAAGACCGTTAAGTTCCACGGGCATTTTATATCCCATGCATTTAAAGGGCTCCCACTTGTAGTCGTAAAACCTCACACGTTTATACAGAAGTCAGCATTTTAAAATCTCTGGACCATTTGTTTTGTGTGTGACAGTTGACCTACTTTCCTTTTTTACCAAATACGACTCACTGGCTAGGAGCAGTGGCTCACACCTGTAATCCCAACACTTTGGAAGGCCAAGATGGAGTCTTGGGCCCAGGAGTTCAAGACCAGCCTGGGCAACATAGGTAGACTCTGTCTTTACAAAATATGCAAAAATTAGCTGGGCGTGGTGGTGCACGCTTGTAGTCCCATCCACTGAGACGGGAAGATGGCTTAGCCCAGGAGGTTGAGGCTGTTGAACCAAGGTAGTGCCACTGCACTCCAGCTTGGCCACAGAGGGAGAGACCTTGTCTCAAAAATATATACTAAAAATTAAAAAGGAATAAAAAATGAAAAGAAATATATCTCACTGGAATGGAACTCGGTCTGTTCATATCTTCTCCCCAACCCAACCCCATCCCTCAGAGGTGGCTCCCCCAGCTTTCTACCCTTGGTTGCAAGAAGTTGGTGAGAATAATAGTAAGAAAGGCAACACTAAAATCTAGTATTCATTAGTGAGGGATGATTAAAAATTCTGGAGCTGGATAGTGATGATGGACGCACAGTAACATGTGTGAACATTAATAATGTGTATGAACGTTAGCGCCACTGAACTGTGCACTTTAAAATGGTGATAGTGGTAAATTTTATGTTATATCTATTTTATCATTATTATATAAATTATATAATTATATGTTATATATAATTATATATTGTATATAATATATTTTATGATATATAATTATGGTATATAATATGATATAATTACATATTATATAATATATAATTACATATTATATAGTAATATGTAATTATATATAACATATATATAAATATATACTAATATAGAGCATATAATATATATTAATATGTAATTACATAATATATGTTAGTGTGTAATTACATAATATATGTTATAATAATTACATATTGTATAGTATAATATGTTATATATGTATATATACTATGTAATTATATATTATACGATATAATATGTATTATATAATTATTATTTTGTCATCGTCGTCGTTGTCGTAAAAAAGAACTAGCATCACTGAGGCAGGCCATTGCCAGTTACTGTGCTCGGCACTTGTGTATATATTGTACTCTACCATCTGGATAATCCAGGGAGGTACGGGTACTGTTGTTTACTCAGGACCATCACCATTTCACAGACGAGGAGGGTAAGACTTCTAAGAGTTAAAAAACTTGCTTGAACTCAAACAGCTAGAAGCAGTGGCTCCAGGATTCCACCCCAAGGCTCCTGACTCTGCAGCTCTCCCTGCTAGATAACAAAATGAAGAAGTTATTTTAGTTGAAGCCCGAATTCTGAAACATAGGCATACACAAGCCTCCACCCAGCTTCTAATTGTCTAAGCTGTGAACAGACAGAAGAACTCCAGCAGAATCTGAGTGACAGCTAATTAATTGTCTCCGGAAAAAATCCAAAACCGCCTCCCTTCCTTAACTATACTGCAACATGATTCTGTCTTTCTGCTGGGCTCCTGCTTGCTTCTTTCTGTGCAATGAATCACTGAAACAGGGACCACAAGGGACTTGGAGAATCTTTGTAGCTTTTAGTCCGTTTTTAGGTGTGGCTGGAGAGATGGATTAACACACAGAGCCGGACCTTGAAGGGGGAGATCATCATTTGTCTCAGATTGGGATCGTTTGGGAAATCAGAAAATGTTTATATCAGAAAAGAATAGAAGTCAGTGTGTTTTGCAGTGTGTGGTTTTTTGAAGGAGAAACATCTAGATTCCAGTCCTGTTCCTCTGCTTACTTCTTATGTTATGTTAGACAAAATAATTCACCTCTCTGAGTCAGTTTGCTCATCTGAAAAATAGGAATAACAACAGTACTCACTTTACGAGGGTATGTGAATAAACAGATTTTTTTCCCATTGAGTGGTGGGTATTTATTGAGTGCCTACTATGCGCCAGGCACCATCCTACTCTCTGGGGATACAGCAGTGAACAAAACAGACTCACAGCTATTGATGAGGGATGGAGTAAAGGCCCTTAGCCATTGCCAGGACAGAGGACATGAGTCACCTGTGGTCGCCGCTGCTGCTGCTATTTCATGGCTACATTTTGAACCCTGTGGACCCACTGAAAGCTCCTCACTGGCTCACAGGTGGAACGAGGACAGGGTCGTAGCCACCAGCTTTACTCACTTGGGCTGCATTTATTCCAGCTAGGCCATGACAGTAAGTAGTGGCAGCTCTCTGTAAAGATGAGGGGTCCCCAGCTCGGACCCCTGGTTTCCTCCGCCTGCCTCGACCTTACCATGGTTGCCAGATGTGTCCTGCTGACTGGGAAGCTCCTTACCCGAGTGCTTGAAGTGTGGCTCGTTAGCACGTGTGGAGAGAAGGATATTATTACAGCAACCTGCAGGGGTGGGATGTGTACCAGACCTTCACCCTGGAACCCCCGAGGAAGTACCTGCAGATTGCATGGCAGGTCTTATTCAGGTGATGTAGAGCAGAACGTTGGGGCCAGGTTCTGAAGTCAGACCCCTGGACTCAACTCACGCACAGCTCCTTACCTCCAAACTGCGTGGCTGTGGTCAGGGGAACCGACTTCTCTGAGCTTCATTTTCTTCATGTAAAAAAAACCTAGAATCACAACACCTACCCCATGGAGTTGTTATGAGGCAGGCAAATGTGATATAAAGCATGTACTTGGCCAGGCACAGTGGCTCACACCTGTAATCCCAGCACTTTGGGAGGCCAAGGTGGTCAGATCACTTGAGGTCAGGAGTTCGAGACCAGCCTGGCCAACATGGTGAAACCCCATCTCTGAAATACAACAAGTAGCTAGACATGGTGGCACACACCTGTCCTCAGCTACTTAGGACGCTGAGGTGAGATAATTGCTTGAACCTGGGATGCGGAGGTTGTAGTGCACTGACATCATGGCACTTCACTGCAGCGTGGGTGACAGAACAAGACCCTGTCTCAAATAAATAAATCAAGCAAACAAGCATGTACTTGTATGTACTGAACATGTGCACTTACAGAGCACAACGTGTAGCTGTGTTCAAGGGCTTGATGAGTACTGACTCATTTCATGCTCACAGAAGCCCCAAGAACTGGACATGATTACATCTCCATTTTGCATCCCAGAGAGGATAGCACTTTCAAAGGGCACACAGCAAGCAAGTTTTGTGGGGCGGGGATTTGAGCCCAGGAATTCCTGCTGTTCGCGTGGGCTGTGCTGGCTCTCTATCCCAAAAGCTCCACATGGAGCCTGGCTTAAAATAAATGTTCTGTACGTATGAGGACCCCAGAGGCACTACCTGTGTTCCTGAGGTGTGTTACTTTACACATTTCTACTAAAGAACTGATTTCTGCTACAAGAACTCTCACTCCTGTTTCCTAGATATTATATGATACTGACTTTTTAAAACAACTTTATTGAGATATTATTTGCAATACTTAAAATTTGCCCATTTTAAGTATTCAGTTCAGTGATTTGGGGGTGGAGGGGCGGAATTTACCGATTTGTGCAACTGTCACCATAATCCAGTTTCAGAACATTCCCATTACCCCAACAAAACTCCTCATGCCCACTGTTAATCCCCATCCTCTTTCCCACTCCAGGGAACCACTCATCTACTTTCTGCTTCTGTAGCATTTCCTTTCCCAGAAATTTCATATAAACAGAATCATACAGGATGTGATCTTTATGTCTGGCTTATTTTACTGCATCATGTTTTTGAGGTCCATCCATGCAGTAGCATGTCTCAGAATTTATTACTTCTTATGGCCAAATAATATTCCATTGGGTGGGTGTACCACATTTTGTTGATCTGTTCACCAGTTGGTGGACATTTGGGTGGTTCCCACTTTTTGGCTATTATGAATAGGACTACTGCAAACATACACATGCAAATTCTGGGGCTGAGGTTGAAACACAAAGATGAGCCAAAATGGTAACCTTCTCTCTTTTCTCTCCTCTCTCCGGGGTTTCTCAGAACCGGGCAGCGGGCAGGTGTTTGTGACTCCAGAGAACCAGCTTGTGTATTACCCCAGCATCACCTACGCCATCATCGGCAGCTCCGTCATCTTCGTGCTGGTGGTGGCCCTGCTGGCACTGGTCTTGCACCACCAGCGAAAGCGGAACAACCTCATGACACTGCCCGTGCACCGGCTGCAGCACCCTGTGCTGCTGTCCCGCCTGGTGGTCCTGGACCACCCCCACCACTGCAACGTCACCTACAACGTCAATAATGGCATCCAGTATGTGGCCAGCCAGGCAGAGCAGAATGCATCGGAAGTAGGCTCCCCACCCTCCTACTCCGAGGCCCTGCTGGACCAGAGGTGTGTGCTGGATGGAAGAGATTGAGGTGGGAGAGGGCATCTATATTGGGGAAGGGAATAGGTGCACACACTGGGGTTCCTAGGTCTTGCCAAGAGCCTGGCTTCAGCTGCTCTAGGCAGTGGCAGCATCTGACATTTGCCAGGTCCTTGCAAAATGCTCTGTGTGTATCACCTCAGTTAATCCTCTGAGCACCTCACTTGAGGGGGGAAACTGGTAGGAATGTTCTGAAACGGGATTATAGTGATGGTTTCACAAATCAGTAAATTTCCACATTCTACAGTGAGGAAACTGAGGTTCTGGGATGTTAAATTACTTGTCTGAGGAACATACAGTTAGGATCCTGGCTAACTCAGAGGCCTGCTCCTCCTGGGAATGCCACGCTGTGGCTCTGAGCCTCACCTGCTGCTACTGCAGAGCAGTGCCCAGTACTTGTGAGAGGTTTGGTTAATATCTGTTGAATGAATGGACGAATGAATAAGTGAATGAATGAGAGAATCAGTGAGTTCCTAAACTTTTCTTGGCTTCATCTATAAAATAAAGGAGGTGGAAAGGAGCACTTTCAAGCTTTTTTAAGCAGTAGACACCTTACTGCAAATGGAATTGTACAAGAACCCCCAGTATATAAAGCCAAGAAGCAAAGTTCTGTAATTAAAGCGAGTAGTGGGCCCGTTTCCTGATCAGCGTCCCTCTTCCTCGAGCTCTGCAGTGTATGGCATTAGACTTTTTTTTTTTTTTTGAGACAGAGTTTCGTTCTTGTTGCCCAGGCTGGAGTGCAATTGTGCGATCTAGGCTCACCGCAACCTCTGCCTGCCAGGTTCAAGTGATTCTCCTGTCTCAGCCTCCCGAGTAGCTGGGATTACAGACATGCACCACCACGCCCAGCTAATTTTGTATTTTTAGTAGAGATGGGGTTTTTCCATGTTGGTCAGGCTGGTCTCAAACTCCCAACCTCAGGTGACCCGCCCACCTTGGCCTCCCAAAGTGCTGGGATTACAGGCGTGAGCCACAGCGCCCGGCCTGGCATTAGACATTTTGCAGGCCATATTCTGATGGTGACTGGCTCTTCCTTGGACCCTCTTCAGTGGCCACTCTTGTATTCGGTCTTCATTTTCCTTCCTCATTGAAGGTGAATAAAGATTCAGAGGTCAGTGGAGGGGATGGCACTTAAGGATCTCTTTGCAAATAAGTGTAAGAATTCAGCACCTTCCTCACCTAATAAAGTTCCCACTCATAACCTTTTCATTTGGACTGTCCAGTGTAGAGTAAGGTTAAAATTGCTGAATCTGGAAGCAATGCATGGGTTCAAATCCCAACATTGCTGTTTACTAGTTATTTCTGATCCTGAGCCAGACATTGAATGTCTCTGTGCATCAGTTTCCCCACTAAAGCAAAAGGCATGAAAGTAATGGCCACCTCATAGCACTCTTGTGAGCATTAAATAAGGTAAGGAATGTAGGGGGCACAGCAAAGTGCCTGGCTCCCAAGAAGCCTTCAGTAAATGAGAGCTAGAAAATAAAATGTCTTTTCTGTTCAATTCATTCCTTTCAAGCCCTGTCTGCGGTAACAGACTGAGGTTCTGAGAGGATGTCCTCTCACTTACCCCAGTTCGCAGCCAGGAAGAGTTGGCTTGCAATATGAATGCCAATTCTGTGTTCCCATCAGAGCCCAGTCAAGACACCAGCTCAGGCCAGGCACGATGGCTCACGCCTGTAATCCCAGCACTTTGGGAGGCTGAGGTGGGCAGATCATGAGCTCAGCAGTCCTGACCAACATGGTAAAACCCCATCTCTACTAAAAATACAAAAATTAGCCAGGCATGGTGGTGTGCACCTGTAGTCTTGGCTACTCAGGAGGCTGAGGTAGGAGAATCACTTGAACCGGGAGGCAGAGGTTGCAGTGAGCCAAGATTATGCTGTACTCCAGCCTGGGTGACAGAGCGAGACTCCATCTCAAAAAAAAAAAAAAAAAAAAAAAAGGACACCAGCCCAGCCTCTAGGGCTTTTGGCTGATGGAGCAGAGTGGCAATGCCAAACCACCCAGGTCGAGCCGAGGGACTTGGCGGGCAACCTCACTCTGGGTCTACCCAGAGGATGTGGTTTTGGTGCTGCACAGTCAGCACGAACCAGCCAGAACACACTGGCCTTTTCTGTTCCGCTGTGGTGGTTCCTGGTCCTTGAATTAATTGTCTTTGTACTTGGAGGGAAAATCTCATTTCTCACTGGAAACACCATCTCAGAAATGGGCAGAAGTTGCCTTGTCTTGGCTCTAATGTGTTCTCTTCTTTTTCTCTCTCCATTGCCCCTGCCATTCTTCTGTCCCCATCACAGGCCTGCATGGTACGACCTTCCTCCACCACCCTACTCTTCTGACACGGAGTCTCTGAACCAAGCCGACCTGCCCCCTTACCGTTCCCGGTCTGGGAGTGCCAACAGTGCCAGCTCCCAGGCAGCCAGCAGCCTCCTGAGCGTGGAAGACACCAGCCACGGCCCAGAGCAGCCTGGCCCCCAGGAGGGCACTGCTGAGCCCAGGGACTCTGAGCCCAGCCAGGGCACTGAAGAAGTATAAGTCCCAGTTATTCCAAAGTCCATATGGGTTAATCTACTCTGACTTGTCGTTCTAACAATTTTTGCTCATGGGAGGCCCTTTAAGCTCCTGTAAGGGTGTCTCAAGTTGTGGTTTGGGGTATTAAGCTATCCCTGCATTCCCCTCCTCCCCCGGATTTCAGAGATGTTTTTCTAGCCTCTCAGTTTACATGATCTGTTGTGCATGTTTTCAGTGAGGTCACTCTTCCTTTGGGACCCTAGATCACACCCTTACTTTTCACATTATTATGTTTCTGTTGGGCAGGCAGCAGATAAAACAGTATTGAAGTAGGCTGGGAGAGAGCAGTGTTTCTACCCTATGTTGGATGCTCAGAAGCGCAGGAGACGCCAGACCAAATCCTCTCTGCTGGGCTGCTACCTTATAGCATTTGGGGATTTGGGTTAGATGATCCTATGAGGAAACCATTATTAGATGGTCGCCCCCACAAAAAATTCAGTTGAGCATCAAAACCTGCCTTGCATGATCCTATACATTGCCCTCAGTCCAGCAGAGCCAGTGGCCAAAAAAAACTCTGGACATGAGTAATACCCTTCAGCAGTCGCAATGCCATTTTGGTTTTGTGAAGGACTCTGAAACTATCCTGGCTTTAGAAATTTGCCCAAGAATGCTTATTCTAAGAGCGTTCTCCAGCGGCATATATCATCGGCCTTATCCCAGAATAGGCAGGGAGCCCCTGCCGTGAGTTTATCCAAGTTCCCAGCTCCTAAAATGCGGGCTGCCAATTGCCTATGCTGCCTTAGTTTCTGGGATGCCACCTCCCAGCTGACCTGCCTGTAGCCAAGGAACGAGGACCTGACTTGAGTTGGCCCAAAATCTGATCTGCCTCTGTGTCCCTGTGACCCACACCAAGCCTGTCTTGCTCGTTCATGCAGCCTCAACACTGGCCTCCAAAGTTCCCTTAACACTGCAAGTCCATTTTACCTGTACGTTTGGACTGGAGGACACTGGTTTCTGTCCCAGGTGAGAGCCATGTTCAGTACCTCCAGCGAGAGCTCCTGGCTCCCTGCACTGTGCACACTCCTCTGCCCAAGGTCCCAGTACTAGTGCCTCTAGTTAGAGTGAGGGTCAGGGTCAGGCCTCTCCCAGCATCCCAGCAGTTTCTCCTCTGAGACACATGGGCAGAAGACAATTCGGAGTCAAGATTTTCCATTTGGATTTATTTTAAATCTTTTAGAAATGCATTTGAAACAGTGTGTTTGTTTTTTTCCCTTCTAGTTAAGGGACTATTTATATGTGTATAGGAAAGCTGTCTCTTTTTTTTGTTGTTTTTCCTTTAACAAGGTCCAAAGAAAAATGCAAAAGGAGATCACACCCTTGCCCCTCTGAGCCCCATGATAACAAGTCACTCCAGACTAACCTGTGTGCCAGACATTTGTGCATTGTTGCACTTTGAGGTTATTATTTATCGAGTTCTTGAAGGAAGCAGAAAGAGGGACTCCTCTTTCCCTCAGTGTATAGTCTCTATGTTTGTGCTAGTTTTTCTCTAACTTTCTCTGTGCCCACCCAGCCAGAGGGCTCGCCTCCCTGCGGGAATAAGGGGTAAAACTTTCGGCGTTATTTGGCAAGAAACCACACTGACTGATGAGGGGTAAAATGGAACCAGGTAGAGCCACTCCCGGCAGCTGTCACCCATTCAAAACTTCTTTCCACAGCTGAAGAAATGGTCAGTAACCTGTTTGATGCTAATGAAAGCAGAGCCTGCAGGAAGTGAGGCTGAAGTGGCATTCAGTGATCCTGTCCTGTAGACTTTTCTTTCTTTTTTTAACCAAATCCAAAGCATGTTACAGGAAAGCTAGCCACTGGTGTTTTGTTTTGTTTCAGTTAAAAAAAAAAAAAAAAAAAAAAGAAGAAGGGAACCTAATTGCCTGTATCTTTCGTTTTAAAAATAGCACTTGAGTTATTTTCTGAGTAATCCAGTAAAGAACTTTTGATGACAACCGGAATGTGTTAGAACTCTGGCTGAACATTTCATCTCCTGTGAGTCAGAAGGGCTTTATTTCTCCCTTTGATGGGCCCTTGCTCCTTTCTGGTGCTCTGGAAGTTGTTTAGAGTAAGAATTCTAATTTAAATTAATTGCGCAGTGAGTTAATCTCGCTCGCTTTTCTGCTTCCAGGCATTTTAGGAAAAACAAATGGTTTTAGTAGATAAAGGAAGCCTATTAATGTTTTTTTTAAAACAAACAGGGACATTTTTATCATAGATTTGATTTTTTTAATGAACGTTTTTAAATATATATAAATAGGACACCAAAGCTACAGGTTTTTTGGGGGGGGGTGGGGTTTGTTTCCTACTCAAGATGGCAAATTAGTGGCCAGCAGTATTTTTTAACTCATTCCAATCAGGAAGCTTTTTTATACATTGCCTGAATCTATGCCATCTGGAAAATGGTCTCGTCTCTTTTTTCTCAAGTGAGATCAGCATTTTATTTTAGCATTAAATTAGTTCCACTGTGATGGCTGGCCTATTTCCTGACTCAGCTCCCTCTACCTTGAAATTGACATTTTTAAAAAATGCAACTAAGTGGTTAACAAATAGTGTGTGATGCTCAAAGTTAATGTAAACTGGAAAGGTTGTGTGTTGTTGCTTTTTGTTTTTTTCTTAGGCTTGGTTTTGTTTTGTTTTTTAATTTTTATACTTTCAAATAAATTTGCAGTTTCATTCTTTCGATTTGTACAAATGGTTCTTGACCCACTCATCTCCCTTATAGCAATCTAAGCAGTGGACAGTCACTTCTGTCATAGCTTTTGCAATGAATTTATACCATAATAAAATGAGAAAAAGGAAGAATATGTTGGTGGGACCTCAAAATGTGATGGATGCATCAAGATTCCACAGCTGATATGATTGGAATACAGAGGCAAAGTTGTGGACAACCAGTTAATGTAATGGGCCCTCAGAAATCATATCTGAAGATGGGTGTTTCTGCCTTTGCTACAGCATTATTCAAGAGAAAAGGACAAGTGGCTGTGATTACTGTAGCAGATTCTGACCACTTTTTCAGGAGCACACTATAGCTCTTGCACAGGTGTGCTAGTAATTAGTTTTAAAACACAGATGGCTCAGATTGTCTCCACCAATGATAGGAACATCTTTATGCTTTTTTTAAAGTCTAGTTTGGGAGCCACATGGTGGCCAATGCAGCAGGGACATCTGTGTAGGAAGGAAGTTAGGATGCCCCGTAGGTCACCACCACCACCATCATAAACAGGAGCAATAACTCTGGCCCTGGCCAAAATTGAAATCCACATGGAAATCCAAATGCAGGACCTACAGTACCAAGACTTAGATCATATATTGGTCCCAGATTTCTCAAAAAGAAGACTGGGCTCTCAGACAGGGGTATGCCAAGTATGTGCTACGTCATGTCCTGCCCCAAGTGGTGTAGAACAGTTTCCCAAGCCCCAGAGATTTCTCAAGTTACTCATTTCATCATCCCTTAAGGCACCTTATGAATACCATTTTCATGGATGCCAGGGTGAGTATTTTTTTATGGATGCTAGTGCTTTACAATAATTGTAAAGTACTAATCCAGAGCAGGGTTGACAAACTCTTTGAAGGTCCAGAGAGTAAATATTTTTGGCTTTGTGGCCATGTGGTTTCTGCAGCAACTGCAAAAGCAGCCATATATACAACACGAAAATGAATGAATGTGGCTGTGTTCCAATAAAACTATTTACAAAAGTAGGCTACTGGCTGGATTTGACCTGTGGGCTGTGGTTTGTCGATAATGTAAAGGATTGCTGCCTCCTTGGGTTCACAGATCTAAAGCTAAGGGCATTGAAAAGAAGAAACAGTTGTGTTCATGGCTTGGAGTGCTAGAACCGTTGAAATGACACCAACCTCAAAAAATTAAAAATAGAAAAACTCATGAAGCAGGAAATTCATGGCCCCTATTAGTTCTCTTCCAAAATAAGAAGATACAGGTTTAAGATGAAGAGAGGCTTTATTAATGAAGTCCGTAATAGTTGGGTCGAATATAGCAATCCTAGTTGATAAATAAATAACTACTCTCACTGGGAGTTCTTCAGGGTCATGAACTCAGCAATCGGTCTTTTAGTGGAAGTCCATGGGAGTGAGTGACCTGGGAAGTACTGTCTATTTTCTCCATTGCACTTGCAACTCACAGGCAAAGCAGTGGATTCAGAGAGTGAATTGAATGAGAAAGAGATTCAGGTGGCTGCAGTGGAAGTGTATGAGTGTACATAAGGAAAGACTATGCACCCAGTGAGACTTAGGGAGAAGGTCAGTGAGAAAATATACTGACTCCCTTGACATCCTACAGTTAAGTTCATAGGACATTAATTAGAACGCTTAGTTAAGTAATAGAAATCCGGCTCATACTTGATAAATTGTATTGAATTTTAGAAGGTATATTGTCTAATGTAACCAAGTCCAAGATTATGGAACTTTTGGTTTCAAGCAGACCTGCATCCAGCTGCTCAATGGCTGTCATTAGGAATTTGTTTCTCCCTTGCCAGTTTCTAGCCCGGCTTGCTCATGGAAAAGAGCGTCCTAGAAAATCCAGGTTCACAGTCTTGGGAGAAGCACTCTCTCCTAGCATCTACAGAAACCTTTAAACGGACTCATGATTGGTTGTTCTTGGTCATATGACCACTACTGTGCGTGGGACTTGATTGACAGCCCCACCTGATTGACAGTCCCTTGATTGACAGCCCCACCTGAATTACATGAAGCGAGAAAGGGAAAATTCCCATATGGAAAGAGCCTGGTAGTCAACCAAATACCAATATATCTACTATAAACCCTCATCAAAGAATGGGACCCACAACTGGCTGGTACAATTTGCAGTATACATAAGAAAATACCAGGACTACAAGCTTCAAACAACATAACCATGGGCATTAAATGGTCTGAAAGAACCAGACAATGTTGCAGTGAAAATTTCAGGAGACTCAGCAGGCTTTCCTTAAACATCTCAAGGTTAGTCTCAAGTTGGGGTTGGATCATGTATACTTTTGTGAGATGGTCATGAATAGGCTGTGTAGGAGAAATTCTACCCTAAAGATACCCCAAATATCTCCTGGGCTCAGAATTGTCTCCCAGCCACTGAAATGGGGCAATTATCCTGCCAAGATTTTCCCCATCCTGCACAGTATTTTTAAGCTGATGGTTCAGAAATATATTCCCATTCATCACCCTTATCAAGCTACCTAAAGACCTAGACTCAAGTATGCATGTTGTTAATGAGGCTTTCCATAGTAACCATTTTATCTATACCTGAAAGTTAGGATGTGTCAATATCTAGAGCACCGTCCACTGGAAATTTTGGAACAGCTTTTGTCACTGGAGCCGAGGGGCTGAATTCCAATTAGATTTAGAGCTTGAAGGCATAATTATGGGGGGCTGTGATGAAATATTGGAGGAAGCATGTTAATTTAAATATGACTGATGCCTCAATTGGGCTGAGTTTATAGTCTGAGCAAGGATAATTGACTCTAAAGTTCTAATGTCAGACTGTATTTGACTTTATATGCTTTTCAAGGTCATCCTGGTGAGTCATCCCTGTGAGCCGACAGAGAAAAGGCACTCCAAGGAGCACACGTGCATGGGCAATGTTGACGGGCCAGACCCAGAAGCAGTGTACACACACATTTCATTGCTCAGAGCCTGGTGAGTCTCATGTCAGACCTACCTGTAAAAGAGGCTGAGAATTTGGATTACCTGTGTGTCCAGGAAGAACCAGAGAAGGATTTTGGTGCTAGTCACCAAACCTGTGTTTGCACTCGTCTTCTGCTTCTGGAAGAAGACACCGATTATTCCATATAATCAGATTCAAGGTCTGGGATCTGGTGAAAATTTCTATGTCAGGTCCAAATGTGGCTTTTCTAAAATGACAACTTTTCAACCCCATGCAACTCACATCATCTCTCCCCTAGATTGCCTCCCTTTGACATATTCTCAGAATCTTTTTCTTTTTTTTTTTTTTTTTTGTGGGGGAGACAGTGTCATTCTGTCACAGGCTGGAGTGCAGTGGCGTGATCTCGGCTCACTGCAGCCTTAACCGCCCGGGCTCAAGTGAATCACACCTAAGCCTCCCGAGTATCTGGACTACAGGCACGTGCTGCCATGCCCAGCTAATTTTTGTATTTTTTTGTGGAAGTGAGGTTTCGCCGTGTTGCCCAGGCTGGCCTCAAACTGCTGAGCTTAAGTGATCCACCCACCTTTGCCTCCCAAAGTGCTGTGATTCCAGGCTCTTAACACCACTCCCAGCCTATTCTCAGATTCTTTGAATAACTTGTCCAGGCACACACCACCGCTCCCAGCCTATTCTTAGATTCTTTGAATAACTCTCAACTCACTCCAGAAAAAGATCAAAATGCTAATCTATGGGACTTTCCACCACCTGGCTCCTCCCTTCTCCCTTACTCTGCTCCAGCTGTCCTGACCACCCTCCTAGGTCGAACCCACCAGGCACACTCTCAGCTCGGGAACTTTGTTCTTGCTATTCTCTCTCCTGAAACAGCCTTGTCAATATCCCTAGAGTACTCTTCCCCATCAGAGAACCATCAGTAGCCACAGCCAATTGGAATCTTGCTATTGATGTCTTTGGGACGTCAGCTGTGGCGACACTGAGATTCATGGAAGAGAGAAGTACCAGATCTCTTCTTGACCAAGATAATGATTGTTTCCTAGACTTAGCAGTACATGGGAACTTGGGAAGGTGAGTTGGGGAGTGTACTTGCAAAATGTGGTATAGAAATCTCATTTGGACCAATGCTAATGTGAACTGTGGGTCCAGAGGTGAATCAACTTACGAAATACCTTGAAATTAGAAACAATACACTGGAATGTGACGAACGGGACCTCAGGATTGAGGTGGTACCTGAACGCATGCCCAGCTGGGAGCCCGCTCTTTTGGTGACCCCTCAATAAGTATGACTCTTTTGCAAGAGAACTTGGGCCAGACCATCTTGGAAGTGTGTTCTTGGTGTGCCAGTCTGTGAATCAACTAAGTGCACGCGGACATGTCAGGCAACTTCCCTGGGATAGGACCACGGATTCTGTTTGAAAATGGTGGCATCCCCAGTTTGGAAATGAGAAACTGACACTTTGCTCAAACAGGGAAAAGAGGTAAGAAATTACAGAAAGAGAAGACAGCGCTAGCCTCTTCTGAAGTGAAAAATAAACTGCTTAAATAACTCAACCCTCAGTTATCAGGAAATGACTGAATGTGAATGTCTTGACCCAACTTGCTGGTTTGGCTTAGATCTAATAAGTGATCCTTTCGTGAAAATGATGTTTGTGCTTGCCCAGTGTATCAGCTGGGATCAGTCAGAGCCACTAGAAGTATTACAGGAATAAAGGATTTCATATGGAAATTAGGGCTTACCCGGATTCGGAAAGAGCTGGTGGAGGTAGAGGGACGGTCTGGAAAGCTGGAGTATCTGGGACACTGTCTCCAAGGACACTAGCCTGGGGCCTGGGACAGGTGGAGAAACTGGAGCTGGCAAGGAAGGCCAAGAAGATGCTGCTACATTTAGTCTTCAAAATGGTATTGCAACAAGTGAGCTCATGGAGAAGCTGTGAAGTCACATGTCTGACCACCCCAATACTTTGAGAATAATGACTTCTGCTCAAGCCCAATTCTCTGGCCCTCCTAGAAACTCTTCAGGCCTCTTAATGAATTCCTTTTCTGTTTAAACCAGCAAAATAGGTTTCATCATTTGCAGCGAAGATCCTAACTAATCCAATAATCAGCCCAGGTGAGTTGTGGGAGAAATGAATACTGGAAATTGCTTCTAGAGTCTAAAGATCTGAGGTCAAGTCTCAGCTCTACTCCTGATCCTGTGACTTCACACGTCAGTCTGTCTTACCAAAGCTCAGTGCCTTGTCTATAAAATGGTTGTAATAGTCATTACGTCTTCAAGCAGCATTGAGAAATCCACACCATTGCAAAGGAAAGTCCCTTGTGAAGGGCAATAGACATTTTTAACGGGAAGTCCTGTCATTGTTCCTTAACTGTGAATCCAAACTGCGCTTCCTTTTAAATGCCAAGCAACTGGGAATGTGCATTAAGCAAATCATGTCAGGACAAAATCTTGACTGCACCTGCACCCAGGAGTTGAGTGGGTCCATTCACATGCCCTTTTTGGAAATTGAGTGATAGGGGTTGGCTCTGTGTCCCCACCCAAATCTCGTGTTGAATTGTAATTGCAGTGTTGAAGTAGGGGTCTGTTGGGAGGTGATTGATTCATGGGGGTGGATGTCCCCCATGCTGTTCTCGTGATAGTGAGTTCTCATGAGATCTGTTTTTTTCAAAGTGTATAGCACCTTCCCCTTTGCTTTTTGTCTTCCTCCTGCTCCTGCAACATAAGATGTGCTTTCTTCTTTGCCTTCTGCTATGATTGAAAGTTTCCTGAGGCCTCCACAGCCATGCTGCCTGTATAGCCTGCAGAACCATGAGCCAATTAAACCTCTTTTTTTATAAATTATCCCATCTCAGGTAGTTCTTAATAGCAATGAGAAAATGGACTAATATATTGAGCAACAGATAGGGGAAAACAGGGAAAAGGGAAGTAGACCTATTTGTTGGCACCTGATGATCTAAGTGGCCGAATGCAGAGCAGCAATGCCGGTAATAATAGTAGTCGCAATAGCATTTATTCTTCAGTTATTTTGTGCCAAGCACTTTGTTAACAAATAATCCTCTGAATCCGGAGTTGGCAAATGTGACCCACAAGCCAGATCTGGCCCACTGCTTATTTCATAAATAAAGTTGTATTGTGAGATATCATTCCCATTGATATACTGTTTCCCTGGCTATTTTCATGCAGAGTTGTGGCATGAAACAGAGACCATATGGCCCAAATTCGCAAAATATTTGCTATTTGGCTCTTTGTAGAAAAATTTGCTGACTCTTTACTCTGAATGAACCGTAGAAAATGGATACTGTTATTCTACCTTCTTTCCAGATTGAAAAACTGAGGCCTAGAGATATAAGGAGCTTATTCTAACACCAAAAGCTAGTACATCCTCAGTCTTGGATTTGAAAGTGTATAGCGCCTTTCAAAGATCAGGCTGTAATCACTGTTTTACCCTCGCCGTCATTTTAGGTGAGTGATGTCCCCTCCTTTTTCTGTTTGCTGTAACTTTTAGGGAAATTGGTGCGGGGCAAGTCACTGCCTTCCACCTTCGAATGATGACATCAGGCTTGGATTGAAACATCTACTTCCTGCCTTCAGGCTCTAGAGCAGAACTGGATGTTTCTTCTTTAGTTGTTATTTGCTGCCTTGCCGTCTCAAAATCAATCCGTAAAGCCATGGTTCTCCTTCTACTGAATGGTAGGAAATCCGTACAGTTTTGGGGGCTGAATCCAGGGCCCCTGGAGAAGTACAGCTTTGCCAGGCAGGCCTGGCTTTGCAGAAACTCTTTCTTTTGGAGCATGAGTTTCCAAGGTTTCAGCTCACATGACTTTGGTGTCCCTGTACCCCAACCCCCACTGTAGGGAGCCCTGGACCCCAGAGGATGTTTTGGCATTTTGCTATACTTCTTGTCTGAGTCCAAAGCTTGCTTGGGATGGATTCGTCTCTAGCAATAAACAACCACAGACTGTGGATGGTGCCGTGGCAGATGCTCCTCTGGAGAGGGGCGCTTGGTCTAGGTGTTAAAATGCATGCACTGAGTGAAGAGACCCCCCAAAACAGGCTTTGTGTGAGCAACGTGGCTGTTTGTTCACCGGGTACAGGTAGGCTGAGTCTGAAAAGAGAGTCAGCAAGGGGCGGTGGGATAGGAGTTGGTTTTACAGGTTTGGGGTAAACTGAAAAGTTACAGAAGTTACAGTTTAGTGTGTTTTTTTTGCAAGCTGGGATGGGATTGTAGGTTTGCGAGCTGAAAGGGTGTCATAGGGTGTGGAGCCATGAGACTGACCAAGGTCGATTACAAAATACAATGGCCTTGTCAATTGAGGCTGGAATAAGAAACAATAGA
>CAUYLG010074708.1:0-17885 GCA_963573385.1 Cacajao melanocephalus | reverse complement strand
CCCATCTGGAACCCACACCCCCCAGTCTCACAGCCCCATCTGGAGCCCGCACCCCCTGCCTCACAGCCCATCTGGAGCCCACACCCCCCTGCCTCACAGCCCCATCTGGAGCCCGCACCCCCCGCCTCACAGCCCATCTGGAGCCCGCACCCACCTCAACCTCACCGCCCCACCGGGAGCTCTCATCTGCCCGCCCCTGGCCTCACAGCCCATCTGGAGCCCACATCCCTCCACCTCACAGCCCATCTGGAGCCCGCACCCCCCGCCTCACAGCCCATCTGGAGCCCACACCCCTGGCCTCACAGCCCATCTGGAGCCTGCGCCCACCCTGGTCCGTGGAAAGAGGAGGTGGAAGCAGGAAGAGAAGGGCTGGAGAGCCCCTGAACAGGGAAGAGAGAAAGGGCCGGAGAAGGCCTGGGGGGACTCGCGAGGTTGGAGGAGGAGCACATGGCCAGCTCGGAACCCCACACCCTGGTCCCAGTGTGGGAAGTGGCCTCAGAGGCCTCGGGGAGGGTCCAGGTGGAGGGGAGGACAGGACACTCACACCCAGCAGCACAGACACAGAGTGACCGCTCAGAACAGAACTGCCACAGGGGCACACACGAGAAAGAAATGGCAAGTTACCTGGATGAGGTCTGGAAAATGGCCCGTCTTTAGCTTGTGTGACTCCAAAACATAAGAAAACCAAAATACTGGCCACAATACCTCTGCAAATAAAGAACAAACAGCCCCTCAGTGTGTGCAGGCTTCTCCCAGGAGGGAGGTGGGAGGCTGCAGGGACCCCCAGACACCCACTGTGGAACAGCCCAATGCAGGCGGGGGAAGGCCGGCTACCTCCACCACCCTGGGCCCAGCGTTCACACTCCACCTGCCCAGTGGCCCACGCCAGAAGAAGGCCCTCACACTCAGGCTGCCGGTGGCTCCCAGGGTCACGTGACAAGACACTCGCTTACACGGAAAGCACCGAATGCTCTGCATGTGACCATCAGTGATCCCAAACGCCCAGTAGGAGGGAACAGTGTCGGGAGCTAACGCCTCCCTGCTCTAATGTGGCAGGACCCAGGAGGTGTGTCTATAGAGCTCATGTGTCTTTTTGGGTCATCTCATCTGAAACAAACAGGACTCCTGCGGTTCACTGGATAGAACCCTGAGAGCTGTAACTGCAGGCAAAGATGCGGGTTCACGGAAAGGAAGGGGCACAGCCCCCACCCAGGAAGGTGCGAGGGGCTGCGCTGGGCATCGGGGAGGAGCCTTGGGGAAGGTGCTCCCTCCTGGGCAAAGCTCCTGGGGGCCGGCCTCAGCCAGAGGCCCAGTGGGTCTCTGTGAGACGCAGCCTAGGCTGGCGGATGTGCAGACAGCCCCGGCCGCAGGCACCCGCTCACTTCAGCACCTCCACCCGCGCGTGGACCCGCCCCGTGCTCTGCGGGCACCCGCTCACGTCGGCGCCCCCGCCCACGCGTGGACCCTCCGTGCTCTGTGGGCACCCGCTCACGTCGGCGCCCCCGCCCGCGCGTGGACCCCCTGTACTCTGCAGGTGCTCCATGCGCCCGTCCTCCTCAGTCGTGCTCAGCTCGGGGTCTGAGACCCGCTGGCTGCTGAACTGCCCAGTCCCTCCCACGGCTAAGCGTGGCTGTGCCGACCATCACACCTCGGGGTGTTTACACGCTGGGCTGCGTCCAGGTTTTAGCTACCCTGAAGGAAGCTGCTGCGCACACACACGTTCATGTGGCTGCAAGAACAGACGGGGCCACAAAGACAAGCTGTCTATGTTTTAAGACTGCGCCCTTAAAAAGTATCCACCAACAACTTCAGTCTGAGGGATTCCCTTCTGCCTGCAGGAGTGCCTGGGCCAGAAAGTCCCGAGCAGACAAGGTGAGGTCACGCCCGCTGGAGCGCCTCTGCAGGAGGCCTGTAAGATGGAGGATGGGGAGGGCACAGGCCGCTGGCACCCACCGCCTCTGGGGAAACGGTCTGGTCGTTCTGGGAACGTGCTGCTGTCCACTCAGAGCCCTGAGGGTCTCGCCTGGGAGGCAGGACATTCATGGCCCCCCAGGCGAAACCTGAGTTTCTGACCTGCCTCCACCCAAGCCCCAGCTCCCACACGCCTGCTGTCAGCCTCCAGGGACAGAGACAGCGACGCCCGTGCCGGGTTCAGCAAGGGGGGACCCACATCCCCGTGCAGGTGCCCCTCCTGAGTTCTCTCAGTGCTGAGGGGTGGGAGCGGTGTGAAAAGTTCCTTGCAGAGCCCCCTGAGGCAGGACCCAGGCTCCGTCTCAGCTGTGCCTCCACGCTGCATGCAGAGAGTCCTAACATTCAGAGGAAAGACGCTGAAATGTTCTGTGCCCCTCTCCAAGAAAAGATAGAAATGAAAAGAGAAACACGGGCAATGACCTAGGGAAGCTGCTGCCCAATGCCATCCGCCGGACAGGCACGCGCCACCCCAGGCCGCTGGGTGTGACCTGATCGCGTGATGTGGTACTGGTGTCCAGCTCCCGAATTGGCCTGTGGCCCCCCACACATGTGCACACCGCCCAGAGGCCAGCTCAGACCGGGTCCCATTGGACTCTAACCTGGCTGGCCACACAACACATAATGTTTACCACAACTTCACAAGGCTAATTTGTTCGTAAGAATTACTTGCTGGGGGTGGCTCATGCCGGCAATCCCAGCACTTTGGGAGGCCGAGGTGGGCAGATCACTAGAGGTGAGAAGTTTGACACCAGCCGACATGAAACCCTGTCTCTACTAAAAATACAAAAAATTAGCCAGGCGTGGTGGCACGTGCCTGTAATCCCAGCTACTCTGAGGCAGGACAACGGCTTGAACCTGGGAGGCGGAGGTTGCAGTGAGCCGAGATTGCACCACTGTACTCCAGCCTGTGTGACAGAGCGAGACTCTGTCTCAAGGAAAAAAAAAGGGGGGAAAGAAATATATTTCATTTTCAAAATAAACTTTTAATTTTAGGCTGGCTTTAGATTTA
The DNA here is from genome assembly GCA_963573385.1 of Cacajao melanocephalus. NCBI lineage: Eukaryota > Metazoa > Chordata > Mammalia > Primates > Pitheciidae > Cacajao > Cacajao melanocephalus. The sequence continues at coordinate 14,905 of CAUYLG010074708.1, read as the reverse complement.
CAGAATCATTGTGAAAATAGTAAAAGTTCCCATTATCTCCCACGCCCAGTTTTCTCATTATTAACGCCTCACGGTCGACAAGCCAGTACTGACACACAGCTGCTCAGTGAGGCCTGCACCTCCTTCCGTCCCTGGTGCCCTCTTCCCGCCCACAATCCCTTCCTCAGCGCCGTGTGGCATTGACTCGTCCTGGTTCCTCAGGCTCCCCTAGGCCAGGACGGTTTCTCAGACTCTCCTCGTCACAGATGACCTGGACCATTTGAAGGAGGCCTGGCCAGGAATTCCGTGGAACATTCCTCAGTGAGGCGGCTGGCTGTGCCCTGCATGACCGGGCTGGGGTCTTTGGGTCAGGAGGACCAGGCAGCAGCCTCGCTGCGCCATCGGGGCCACGTGATGAACGTGACCAGTGCCTGCTGACCCGGGCCGCCGGGCTCGGGAGTGTCTGTGGGTGCCTCTGCCATGGCGCCCTCCCATCGGCCTCTCCGTGCTGCACACCCAGGAAGGAGCACACGTGTGCAGCGCCCGGCGCGGGCAGGGAGCCGCGCCACCTCCTGGAGTGGGCATTGACCTCTCCCTGCACGTCGTTATTCAGTCACTGAAATGGGTACGGGCTCCTGGACATTCATCTCATACTTTAGGTTTATTCTAAGACGACTTTATTGATTTTGTTGCTCTGTGCCGCGTTGGCCACTGGGAGGCTCTTTCATGTGGCCAGTCTCACTTGGACGCAGTCCGTCGCTGTGGGTTTTGTTTGTGGAGCTCCTTGCTTTCTGGCACCGCAGGAGGCTCCCGGCTGATCCTCCGCATTTCTTGCCCTGTGCTGGAATCCGCCGTTTCTCCTCAGCACTCTGGCCCCGTGAACTGGAGAGGGCTCGAAACCACGGCCTGGGCCTGGGTGTGATCACTGCTACGGCAAGCAAGGCTGATCTAGGCCCGCTCAGTTCAGCGCAACAAGATGTGTGCGTATCCATGAACCACCGTGCACGCACTGTCCACCACCGTGTCTCTATCAGGCTAAACGTGCAACGGCAATTCACCATCACAGGGTCACTCCGGCCTCCTCCCTCTGGTTACCTAGACACTCCCCTCCCACAGCGAGATGCTGGCTTTCACAGCCACCACACAATCACAAACAAAACAGTGACAGCTGCCACCCAGCACCTCTGCGGAGCAAAACTTTATCGACCAGAACAGCGTCTATGCCATTCCTTTTGCCTCTGGCCTTACAGATGCTGCTCATTTCCAAAGTTACTCAGTGCCTTCTCTGAACACCCCTCAGGAAGGTCATCAAATGCATTTGCCACAGTTAAGAGTCTCATCAGCCTATCTTCCCTGCTGGGACCCCGATCTCCTAAATGAACGCTTAAAATCTCCACAAGCTTTACTCTTGTGTTGTCCAGTTCTACAGGTTTGGACAAACGCACAGTGTTACGTATCAACCATGATGGTGCCACACAGAGTGGCCTCAGTGCCACACGAATGCCGTGTTCTACCAGAGTGGCCTTAGTGCCACACAAATGCCGGAGGACGTGGAGTGACCCCAGAGGGGTTAGGGTTAGGGTCATTCCTCTGCCCCTGGAAACAACTGATCTTTCCACTATGACGTCACTTTGCCTCTTCCAGGGTCATGGAGCCGAAGCCACACAGGGCGTGGTCTTCTCAACTGGCTTCTTTCACGTAGGAACATGTATGTAAGGTTCTTCCCTGTGGTCGTGGCTTGATGCTCACTTATCATTACTATCTTTTAGAGAGAGGGTCTCATTCTGTCGCCCAGGCTGGAGTGCAGTGGCTCAATCACAGCTCACCGCAGCCTCAGCCTTCTGGCTTAAGAGGTCTAACTCAGCCTGCTGACAGGCAGGAGCGTACGTGCGTGCTGTGACACTGGCTAGGTTTTCAGTTTGGCAGAGCTGGGGTCTCTTCTTCATTATTATTGTTATTATTTACTTTGTTTTTGAGATGGAGTTTCGCTCTTGTTGCCCAGGCTGGAGTGCAATGGCGTGATCTCAAGAGCTGGGGTTTCACTATGTTGCCCAGGCTGGTCTGGAACTCCTGGGCTCGAGTGATCCTCCTGCCTCAGCCTCCCAAACTGCTGGGATGATAAGCATGAGCCACGGTGCCTGGCCTGCGTGTGGACATGAGTTTCCAGTTCAGCTGGATAAATACTTAGGAGCACCGACTGCTAGAATGCATGGGAAGAGTACATTTATATTCACTTCTATGAGAGTCTGTCAAACTGTCTTCCAAAGTGGCTTTAGCATTCTGTATTCCCAGCAGCAGTGGGTGAAAGTTCCTGGTGCTTCCGATCCTTGCCAGTGTTTGGTACCGTGAGTTTTTTAAGATTTTAGCCGCTCCACCAGGCCTGCAGTGGCGCCTCCCTGTTTTCAGTTCCCGAAGGACGAAGGATGCTGAGCATCCTCCCACCGCGATCTGCCGTCTGAATTCTTCTCTGCTGAGCATCTGCTTAGACCTTTCACCCAGGGTTTGTTTTTGTTTTGAGATGGAGTTTTGCTCTTGTCGCCCAGGGTGGAGTGCAGTGGTGTGACCTTGGCTCACTGCCTCCTGGGTTCAAGTGATTCTCCTGCCTTCGCCTTCCGACTAGCTGTCGTCCAGGTTTGTTTTTGAGAGAGAGGGTCTTGCTCTGCTGCCCAGGCTGAAGTGCAGTGGTGTGATCTTGGCTCACTGCAGCCTTGACCTCCCGGGCTCAAGGGACCCTCCCCCACCTCAGACTCCCGAGTAGCTGGAACGATAGGTGTGTGCCACCATGCCTGGCTAATTTTTGAAGAGACAGAGTTTCGCCATGTGACAGTTTGGCTCTGTGTCCCCGCGCAATCTCATCTCGAATTGTAGCCTCCATGTGTCAGCGGAGGGAAACGCCTGGATGATGAAGGCAGCTTTCCCCCACGCTGTTCTCATGTGGTGAGGGAGTCTCAGGAGAGCTGATGGTTTTACAAGCAGCAGTTTTTGCTGAGAGTGGTGGCTCATGCCTGTAATTCCAGCACTTTGGGAGGCCAAGGTGGGCGGATCACTTGAGGTCAGGAGTTTGAGACCAGCCTGGCCACTATGGTGAAACCCCGTCTCTACTAAAAAGTACAAAAATTAGCTGGGCATGGTGGCGGATGCCTGTAGCCCCAGCTACTCGGGAGGCTGAGGCAGGGGAATCGCTTGAACCCGGGAGGCAGAGGCTGCGGTGAGCCAGGATCGCGCCGCTGCACTCCAGCCAGGCGACAGCGAGACCGGAAGTGGCAGCTGTTTCTGTGCGCTCCCACCCTCTCCTGCCGCCTTGTGAAGAAGGTGCTTGCCTTCCCCTTCGCCTTCCGCCATGACTGTAAGTTTCCTGAGGCCTCCCCAGCAGTTCGGAACTGTGAGTCAATTCACCACTTTCTTTTGTAAATTACCCAGTCTTGGGTATTTCTTCCTGGTAGTCTGAAAACAGACTAATACACCAGGTTACCCAGGCTGGTCTGGAATTCTGGGCCTCCCGCAGTGCTGGGATGACAGGTGTGAGCCACCCCGCCCCGCCTGCTGCTTTTCTTCCTATTGAGCTTTAAGAGTTCTTTGCATATTCTGAATACAAGTCCTTTGTCCGTGTTTTGTAAATATTTTCAACAGCTTGTGGCCCACCCTTTCATTCTCTTGACGGTGTCTTTTACAAAACAGAAATTTTAATTTTTTCGAGGTCTCACTCTGTGGCCCAGGCTGGAGTGCAGTGGTGCTATCATAGCTCACTGTAGCCTCGACCTCCTGGGTTCAAGCCATCCTCTTGCCTCAGCCTCCTGAGTACCTGGAACCACAGGAATGTCCTACCACAAGGAGCCAATTTATCTTTTTTTCATTTTTAGTAGAGATAGGGAGGCCCCACTAGGTCGCACAGGCTGGTCTCAAACTTATGACCTCAAGCAGTCCTCCTACAATGGCCTTGCCAAGTGCTAGGATTAGGGGCACGAGCCACTCTACCCCACAGAAAATTTTAGTTTTAATGAAGTCTAATGTATCAAGTTTTTATTTTCATGGATTCTGCTGTTGGTATTTTATTGAAGAAATCATCACCAAACCCAAGATCACTAGATTTTCTCCTATGATTTTTTCGAGATGTTTGATAATTACGGCTAGCATGGTAGCTCACATCTGTACTCCTGGCACTGTGGGAGGCCAAAGCAGAGGTTTGAGACCAGCCTGGGCAACATAATGAGATCTTATCTCTACAAAAAGTCTTAAAAAGTAGCTGGGTGTGGTGGGGCACACCTGTAGTCCTAGCTACTTGGGAGGCTGAGGCAGGAGGACGGCTTGAGTCCGGGAGTTGGAGGCCGCAGTGAGCTGTGACGGGGCCACTGCACTCCAGTGTGAGTGGAGAGCAAGACCCTGTCTCAAAAACAAACACAAAGAGAAGTTTTACAGCTTTCCATTTCACATTTAGGCTTATCTATAAGCCACTGAGAATTAGTTTTTGTAGAGGTGTAAGGTCTGTGTCTAGATTTGCACGTGGATGCCTGACTGCTCCGGCGCCACTGTTGAGAAGGCCATTCCTTCTCCAGGAACTGCCCTGGCTCCTGCCGAGGAGCGGTTGCCCGTGCTGTACGTGCCTGTCGTGCCTGTCTCTGGGCTCTGTATTCCGGTCCATTTACACGTCTGTAGCTACACAGCTTGACGACACACCTTGACGTTGCGTGGTGTCCGTCTCCAGCTTTGTCATTCTTCGGCACTGCGAATATATTTACATGTGTTATGTTTTAGACGTATTACAAGTAAATATATGTAGATTGTAAATGTATAACATGTATTTTGTTGAATAAAATGTGTGAAGAATTTTAACATACTAAATTAAAACTGGGATAGAATGCAATGAAAGGCTTCTTAAATGAGCTGGTGGGAAAAGCGGACTCCCCCCCACAGTCATCCCCACACAGGCTGGTCAGTGAACTGTGCCATGGCCTCACAGCGGAAACTCCCCAGCGAGCAAGGAAGCTCCACAGCCACTGGCAGGCACAGCGTGGACGTCCTGAAACCATCCTCCAGGGGAAGAGGCCGGGCCTGAGAAGCACGCTCCCAGGAAGCCGGCACCAGCGACACAGACGCTGACCTCACCAGGCAGATGCATGAGCTGCACGGGGCCGAGTGAGGCACTCAAAGCGCAAGGGTCAGAGGGAAGGTGAACAATGAACGCTTTCCACACCTCCACACAGTGGTGGGCACACAGGGGTACGAATCTGTCAAAGCTCATCAGCCGTACACATTAATGAGACATAGATTAAATTATAGGTCAATAAAGTTAACTCAAAAAAACACGAAACTGGGCTGGGCGTGGTTGCTGACGCCTGTAATCCTAGCACTTTGAGAGTCCAAGGCAGGTGGACTGTCTGAGCTCAGGAGTTCAAGACCAGCCTGTGCAACATGGTGAAGCCCTGTCTCTACTAAAATACAAAAAATTAGTGGGGCATGCTGGTGCAGACCCTGTAGTCCCAGCTACCTGGGAGGCTGAGGCACGAGAATTGCTTGAACCCGGGAGGCAATGGTTGCATTTTGCTTTGATAGCGCCACTGCAATCTTGCCTGGGAAACAGAGCAATACTATGTATCAAAAAAAAAAAAAAAAAAAAAAGAGAAAGAAAACCATCCCCGAAGGCGGGGGAACCTGTTAGATGCATAAAAAGAACAGTAATAGCAAGCTGAAGACACACTAGTTCTATAACTTTTTAACTTTAATAACAAATATTAATTTTTAAAAATAAAGCTAACTTCTAGAAGGTATTTTTTCTTTTTTGAGATGGAGTCTTGCTCTGTTGCCAGCTGGAGTGCAGTGGTGTGATCTTGGCTCACAGCGACCTCCGCCTCCTGGGTTCCAGCGATTCTCCTACCTCAGCCTCCTGAGTAGCTCGGACTACTGGCGCGCGCCACCACGCCTGGCTAATTTTGTATTTTTGGTAGAGACGGGGTTTCTCCGTGTTGGCCAGGATGGTCTTGATCTCTTGACCTCGGGTGATCCGCCTGCCTCCCAAAGTGCTGGGATGACAGGCGTGAGCCACCGTGCCTAGCCAGGTATTTTCTATGTAAGAAATCTACCCTTGAGGACATCAAATAACTCTTGTATTAAACAGAAACCAGCCCCCGCAGCCTCCCGGACAGCCCGCGTGCGGCAGGGAGGCTGTGCAGGAGTCAGGGCGGTGCCGCCATCAGGCTCCTGGTGCCTGCAGCGTGGGTCTGGGCCGTGAGAATGGACTCAAGACAGGGGCACCACAGCAATGTCACTGGAAGGAGCTGCAGAGCCATGGTCAGTGCCAGGGTGACCCAGGGCAGCTGGGCCTTCCGGGAAGGAGCCAGCAGCAGAGAAGGAGTGGCTTCTTTTGTGCCCTCAAAGAGAGTGAGGGGGCCAAAGAACATGAGGTGGGAGCACGTCCAGTGTCCCCAGAACAGAACCTCAGAGGAAAGTGCCCAGGGCCCCATGAATTCCCGCCTCCTGGCCCCTCTCAATGAACACATACAGGGGCTCCCTGCTGGAGAGGACAGGGTGGCAGAACCCAGCCTCTCACGTCAGGGGCCACGCAGGAGAGGCCAGCGCTGGGTGAAGTGGGGGACATGCCCACTGCTGCTGCCCCACTCAGGGGTCTAAGCTCCTGGCCCCTCTGGGTCTGCGTCACCCAGTGCTTCCCACAGCACCCAGGCCTGGGAGGGCAGGGCCTGGCTTGGGGTGGTAAGGCTTTGTGACGTGCCTGGTGGAGCCTGGTGAATGCTCTCGAGGAGCGCTCCCAAGATGCCCTCTGCACCTCCTGCTCTTCCTTGGCAATTCTTGCCATATGGGGGCACTTGAGGTGAGACCCAGTGTCGCTTCCTAATCCACCTGCCCTGCTGTGCCTGGCAGATGCCACAGACGCTCCTGGCCAGGTGGTGACGGATGAATTGAAGAAAGACTAAGTCCTACTTGAAAGCTCCCTCTAGACAACACGGGGCTCCTGCCAACAGCGTCACTGCCTCCAGAGCCACAGATGCAGCGTCCCCAGGTGGTCCCTCCACAGGGCCCAGGCACGGCACATGCTCCCTCACCTACTTCTGGACCCTAGTTACCCAGTGCACACCGGGACTGCAGGTTCTGCACGTGGCCCCAGCAGGGACTGATGGCCTAGGAGAGGGAGAAGGGCGAGCCGGGCCTGGAGGACAGGAAGTGCTGGCCGGGCCGGGCCTAAGAGCAAGCTGCCACTTCAGGCTCAGAAAAAAGAGGAAGGCCCAGCAGAGCTGATTGGGAGAGGGACGTCAGCGAGGTGGGAAAGAGCCCACAGGGCGCATAGACAGGAGCAGCGGGGAGACCAGAACAGGAGAGGCCACCGTGTCTCACAGGGGAGGACGGAGGGGTGAGCTCCTCTGGGGAGCAGGCTGCAGAGCCCTGGGTCCAGGCACCCAACAGCAATTTGTAACCAGAAATGCCGGCTGCCCCGGGGAGATGGGCTCGGTGATGTCTGCTGTGGGTGACTCTAAAGCATCCCAGTCCCCTTCAGACAGGGCACTGGGTGTGCTCATGTTTTGGAGCCCACAGGGCTGGGGGCAAGTCAATGAGCAGACAGGGCCCCCGAGGCCCGTGCACGTGTGAGGACGTTCACACCGCGCCTACCCATCGCCCGTCCGACACTCACGAAGACATCGAGACCCTTGCTTTACAAGACAAAGTGCTGGCCCAAGAGCGTATGAACAGTGGACGCCCCAGGAGTCCCAAGGCTCCTGCCAACCAGAGCCGCGGTGTGGCCCGGGCGCCAACAGACCTCCAGTGCCTCCCTCCACCTGTGCCCTCCCTGGTGCTGCTCTCCGGACCCCGCTCTGGCCTCCTCCCGCCATCCGCCCGGAGCAAGCGGGGCCCAGGCCCTGAAGGTGTCCACGGCCTTGCTGCGCAGGAGGCAGTCCTGGGCAGACACACCAAGGCGCGTGCATCGGGAGAAGAATCAGGCGCAGAAAACTCAAGACAAATCCCCAGGCTCTAAAACCAGCTTCTCTTCCACACACACACTTCTGAATCTGGCGCCGGAACCTGTGGAACTCCGGCAAAGGACACACCCAGTGTCTAGCCTGCCTGTGGAGATCACGCTGAGAAAACGCGTTTGCTCACTTCCTGACCACAGAAGCGGGGTCACCGGCCGCCAAACCCTGTCTGTGCAAGAGCCACGCCGGCTGGCGGAACCAGCACCAGCCATTGCAGGAACCTCACACCGGGAGATGCCCGAACCGAGGGCTCAGCCCTGCAGGCTGCCGCAGAACGTTCCAGCCTCTCGACACGCAACCCTCGGGAAACGCAGCGTAGGCTGCCGGGCACATGGCACAGACTACCGCTCCCGGGGACAGGCGAGGGGGGCTGACCAGTCCACGGCAGGAACGCCACACAGCACCCAGGGTGGCCCCAGGAGTCCGCCCATCAGACACACTCAAGGGAGAGGGTGGCGGCCCACGCGGCAAGGACACCACACCCCCACACGGGGCACAGGGGCAGCTTCGGAAAGCAGGACGGGAGGGCCAGTTACCTCTTGGTGTTGTAGGCTGTGTCCTGAGGCGTTTCTTCCAGCAGTGTCACGTAGCCAAGTGCACAGGTGAGGATGAAAAGCACAGTCAAGGTGTGGGCTCGCCTGAAACCAGAAACGCAGAAGCATGGTGTCAGAGCATGGGAGCATTGCTGAACACATAACAGGCCCCCAATCCACTCTACACCAAGGAGAGAGCTTCAACTCCACTCTCCAACTCCCAACAAGCACGTGGCTGCAAGTCCCTGCGGGGGAACTGCGAGATGACCCTGTGTCTGCTGGCCAGTGAGGGCTGAGACGAGCCCCCAGGATGCTGGACAAGAAGAGCCCCGTGCTCCTGAGGATCTGAAGGCTGCTGCTCAGAGGCCAGGAGCGCACTGGCATCCAGGGCAGGTGTCTGCTGTTAAGTTACTGGAGGTGCAAACATGGTACTTTTCACTGTGCAAGATGACTGGCCTTCCGGTTCAGGAAATAACATGAGATTCGCGACAGCAGCCCAGGAAACCAGGAGCTGAGAAGGGGCCTGAGCAGAGGCCTGCGGATGACCACTGCCAGCCGGGGAGGCGCGAGCCATCTCTGCTCATCCTCTGGCCTGGCTGTCAGAGCCCAGATATGGGAGGAGGAGGCAGGGTGCTCTCTTTGCAATCCTGTCCCGTCCCATCGCTGGTGGAAAATGCCTCACTTGGAAACAGCCCACAACAGGCCCAGGACCAGAACCACAGCGCCACCAGACCTGGAACACTGCCGGTGCCAGACCCTCGCCCGAGACCCCTCTGCACAACCACCTGCAAATGCAGCCAGAGACCCGGTTCCTACACCCACCAAGTGTGCCCTCGGAGAGGGATGTACCCCTCGTGCCTCAGTTTCCCCATCTCTAACCCAGTTCCTACACCCACCGAGTGTGCCCTCGGAGAGAGGATGTACCCCTCGTGCCTCAGTTTCCTCATCTCTAAATGGGGGAGCTTCTGACCTCCAAGGACACTGTAAAAAGTCAGTGATGCATGTAAAGCACCCTGCCCAGGACTTGCCTCCATGAAACATAAACTGTTTGTACCCTAAAGAAATGAAAACGCAAGTCACAAACTGGGAGAAAATATTCACAGTCGTGTATCGGACAAAACTTTGTAGGCTGCGCCGTTTGTAGTCCCAACACTTTGGCCAGCTGAGACAGGAGGACTGCCTATGCCCAGGCATTGAGGACCAGACTGGGTAACACAGTGAGACCCCATCTCTACAGGAAATTAGCTGGTGTGGTGGCACGCGCCTGTAGTCCCAGCTACTCGGGAGGCTGAGGTGGGAGGTTCGCTTGAGCCCAGGTCAAGGCTGAGTGAGCTAGGATGATAGTGCCACTGCACTCCAGCCTGGGACAGAGCAACATCTGTCTCAAAAAAAAAAAAAAAAAAAAAAAAAAGACTTTGTATCCAGAATATACTTTAAAAAAAACTTACAGCTCAGTAAACAATTTAATGAAAAAAAGAGGCAAAAAATTGAACAGGCACCTCACAAATAAAATATGCAAATGGGCAATAAGCACAGGAACAGCTGAAGCACGTCACACGTGAACAGATGGTCACCGTGAGAGCAGGTCAAAGCCACAACACGACATCAGACACAGCTGCTGCAATGGCTGAGGTGCTGGTGAGGCCTCGGGGTACAGAAGCCGCTCACACAGCAGCTGGGGCCTAAAGTGGGACAGAAAAGTTAAACCCACGTCTACCGCGCAGCCCAGCCAGACACTCCCAAGCATCTACTTGAGATAAATGAAAACAGGTCCACTCAAAGACTTACATGCAGATGTTTCGTTTATAATAACCTAAAATCGGAAACAGACCAAACTCTATCAGTGGGTGAAACACTGCGGTCCCCCCGTACTGCTCAGCACTGCTCAGCACTCAGAGGAACGTGCTGCTGGCAAGGACCTCAGCGTGGGTGGATCTCAAAGACATGCCACTCGGGAGCCCAGGCAGGAGGGCAGCTCTGGGGCAGGAGCTCAAGACCAGACGGGGCAACTTCGTGAGATCCCGTCTCAAGAGAAAGAAAAAGAAAAGCATGCCACAGAAGCCAGGCACAGAAGACACCTCCCATCTGTCACCCACGCACGACTCGAAGAAATGAGCTTGCACCCATGAAGAGCCGATAGGCGCGGGACACAGGCCTTTTGAGTGATGGAACGTTCCGGGCCTGAGCGCCGTGATGGCGGTGCGTGGACGTGTAACCCGAAGACGGTGCTGCCACTGAATGCAGCCATGCCTGGACTTGGCTGGTTTCATGAAGGGCCAGGGTGGGGGCTCCAGGCTGGACCCTGGCCAGAGCCCACCACCTGTGTCTGGCTGGAATGCTGCCCTTTCTACGGTTTCTAATCCTAATTATTCGTGTACACTTATTCCACATTAATTTTAATTCATGTTGATTTACACAGCAGTTTGGCAAGTGCACACAAATGATTCCATGAGGATTTTGACTGGAACGGAACTGAACTCATAAAGTAGTGTGAGGAGAGCTGACAGGTGGTCACCACTTAGGATTCCCAGTCACGAGACATGGAGTATTCTCTATTCATTCAGGAATTGTCTTACGCCCTTTAAGTTTTACTTTCCTTATGAAAACATCCAGTTATGCTAAGCAGACTGGCCCCAAGTGAAGAAAACAGAGAAGTGAACTCTTCTGTTTTGAGACAGGGTCTGGCTCTGTTACCTAGGCTTGGGTATGGTGGTGTGATCTTGGCTCACTGCAACCTCCCACCCTGGGCTCAAGCCATCCTCCCAGCTCAGCCTCCTGAGCCCCTGGGACCATAGGAGCATGCCACCACATCCAGCTAATTACGTGTATATATATATATATATATCCCTCCACCTCCCGGCTTCAAGCAGTTCTCCTGTCTCAACCTCCCGAGTAGCTGGGATTACAGGAATGCACCACCATGCCTGGCTAAATTTGTATTTTTAGTGGAGATGGAGTTTCACCATGTTGGCTAGGCTGGAATTCTTTTGTATTTTTGTAGAGATGGGGTCTCGCCATGTTGTCCAGGCTGGACTCAAACTCATGAACTCAAGTGATCTGCCCATCTTGGCCCCTCAAAGTGCTGGGATTACAGGCATGAAAGTGAATTCTTCTGCCATATTTCACAATATTAGGCATTTAAGACAACCAGAGGTAAGTAAGAGTTTCATTTTAGCTATCAACCACCTTCTTCTTTAAATCCATTCTCATTTGAGTCCTAAGCCATGAGGAAGCTGCAGGGAATCTCAGCCTTCCAGCTGAGCTCCCCACGGAGGAGCCCTTCAGTACCTGAGACCTGGCCACAGCCGCAGCGGAGAAACCACTTCAGAAGGCCCACTTAGACGCCATTCCTGACGGTGCCTGGATTTGGCCACCCAGAAACTCACTCTGCCGAACACAACACTCACGGAACGTGTCTTCCCGGACACAGCCCTGTGGGGAAACAGGCTGGAGCCCAGGAGTCCCCTGCGCGCCTGCCTGCCCCTCCATGAGGCCCACCCTTTCCTCCATACAGGGGACATTAGATTTCCGTGGAGAGTAAGACGGCCCTGGTTAGGATGAAAAGAGTCAAGAGAGTTTGGGGGCAGGTGCATTGGCTACAACTGTAATTCCAGAGCTCTGGGAGGCTGAGGCAGGAGGATCACTTGAGCCCAGGAGTTGGAGACCAGCTTGGGCAACATAGTGAAACCCTGTTTCTACAAAAAAAAAAAAAAAAAAAGTTAACTGGGCATGGTGGCGCGCGTATGCGTGTGGTCCCAGCTACTTGGGAGGGAGGGTGAGGTGAGAGGACTGCTTCAGCCCAGGAGTCGGAGGCTGCAGTGAGCTGAGATCGCACCCCTGCACTCTAGCCTGGGTGAGAGTGAAATCCTGTCAAAAGAAAAGAAAAGAAAAAAAATAAAATAAAAGGAGGAAAAGAAGAAACAAACCAAAACAACAAAAAGCAGCGTTTAGATCACAAAGCCGATGATGTGATGATGGCGAGGAGCGTGGTGGCTCTGGCGGTGTGCCTGGCGCCCGCAGGCTGTGCACCCAGGGCCGGGGCGGCTTGGCGGGGTGTGCCTGGCGCCCACAGGCAAGTCAGTGCTGGTAAGTGACACTGTGACAGTCATGCAGCAAGGGGTGGAGCCATTCCCTGAGCCCCGCCCTGGCCACACCCAGGACAAGGCACAGCCTGCCTTCCTGGGCCCTCCTTCCAGTGGAGCCAGACCAATACAGGAGGCTAAGAAACCCTACATGTTACAGGGAAAAACAAGAGGAATGGCAGTGCAGGGTAGGGAGGGCCTCACGCAGGGACACTCAGGCAGACCAGAGATGGGGTCTTGGGGACACACATGCAAAGGCCTCACAACAGGGCAGCCTGGCCTGTGCAGGCAGCCTCAGGGCCAGTGTGGTAGGAGGAAGGGGACCCCCTCGAGGGTCAGATGTGGCTGTGGCTGAGCATGAGCTGCAGGGCAGCGAGTGGAGCAGGGCTGTGACTCCATGGCACCTTGGGAGCCACGGCAGCTGTGGTGAGGACGTGAACCTGCAAGCCTGAGGAGCTGGGAGTGCTTGGGTTGAGATCTATCCAGAGGAACGACCAACAGGGTCAGCCTCAACCTCCCAGGCTCAAGCAATCCTCCCACCTCAGCCTCCCTAGGAGCTGGGGCCAGACACGAGCCACTACACCCAACTAATTTTTAACAGTTTTATTTTTGGTAGAGACAGGGTCTTGCTATGTTGTGCAGGCTGGTTGAAAACTCCTGGGTTCAAGCTATCCTCCCATTGCAGCCTCCCAAAGTGCTAGGATTACAGATATAAAGAATCCCACCCAGCAAAACCACCATTTCTGTTGCAAAACCAGGTCCCAGTCACGCCACGTCAGGAGGGCTCGCGGCCTGGGAGGCATCACCGGAGACCACGATGAGGAAGGAGCAGAGGAGCAGGCACCCTTGGGCTCAGGCTCCCAGGACCTCACCAAAGGGTGCAAATGTCTGAACTGGCCTCGGAGGACAGAAGTGCTGGAGGCCAGAACCAGCCTCACCCTGGGGCTTCCTCACGAGGTCCACCTTGCAGAACAAGGGTCAAGGGGCTCCAGACCCCCAGAACCACTGTAAGGGTCCACAACACAGACAGGGTGCGGCGTGCACGGAGCAGGACTCGGCCTGGCTGGAGCACGGTGCCGGGACGGGAGCCTGCTGTGAGGGAGGCCTCCAGTGGGGAAGCTAACGGGACCTCCACAGGACCCTGCCTTGGGGCTGCACGGCCGTCCCATGCGAGGGCTTCTCACTCTGGGCGTACACAGTGTCTGTAAGAAACAGAGGTGAACATCTCCTAAGGGACGCGACTCGTGCAGGAGACAACAGCAATGGGAGAGCCAGAAGCTGGGTCAGCGTGAAGACCCCCGACCCTTGTTCTGCAAGAGACCAACAGAAACAAGGGGGCCCAGGAAGAAGGTGGGACAACCAGGCCTCAGGGACACCCACACGCAGACCCGCTGGAGGAGGCTGCTAGGCTTGGCCACACACGACCACACGGACATGCCCACACCTCAAGGCAGCGTCTCCCAGACACTGCGACAGCACAGGCTACAATTCACGTGCAGCATCCGAGGAAGCCATGCAGATCACAAGGGTGGGGCGAGCAGCCATGTGTGACCAGCACTGAGTTCCAGAGCACAAAAAGGATCACACTCCAACACATGTACCACAGGACACGGAGACAGGATCACACCCCAGCACAAGTTCCACAGGACACAGAGACAGGATCACACCCCAACACAAGTTCCACAGGACACAGAGACAGGATCACACTCCAGCACAAGTTGCACAGGACACAGAGACAGGATCACACTCCAGCACAAGTTGCACAGGACACAGAGACAGGATCACACTCCAGCACAAGTTCCACAGGACACGGAGACAGGATCACACTCCAGCACAAGTTCCACAGGACACAGAGACAGGATCACACTCCAGCACAAGTTCCACAGGACACAGACAGGATCACACTCCAGCACAAGTTCCACAGGACACAGAGACAGGATCACACCCCAGCACAAGTTCCACAGGACACAGAGACAGGATCACACTCCAGCACAAGTTCCACAGGACACAGAGACAGGATCACACTCCAGCACAAGTTCCACAGGACACGGAGACAGGATCACACTCCAGCACAAGTTCCACAGGACACGGAGACAGGATCACACTCCAGCACGATATCCACTGGACACGGAATCTCGCACAATCCCCCGACAGAAGACCAGTCAACACAGAGATCATACCTGTGTTCTTCCGATCTAGTGCTGGAGTGTGATCCTGTCTGAGTGTACTGTGGAACTTGTGCTGGAGTGTGATCCTGTCTGCGTGTCCTGTGGAACTTGTGCTGGAGTGTGATCCTGTCTCCGTGTCCTGTGGAACTTGTGCTGGAGTGTGA
>CAUYLG010074707.1:0-46726 GCA_963573385.1 Cacajao melanocephalus | reverse complement strand
GGAATGGAGAAGTCAGCAATAATCCCAGCTGATGTAATAATGAAGTGTTGAAAAAACCAGCTCATAACTGATGCCAAGTTAAAGCACTGTGTACCCATTAAGATATGGCATTATTGAAGAAATAAAATACATTTGAAACCTAAAAAAAAAAAAAAAAAAAAAAAAAAAAAAAAAAGGATGAAAATCTTCTACACTGAAACTAGAAAACAATGCTGAAAGGAATTTAAAAGACATAAATAAATTGAAGAGACTAACAATTACATTTAAAAATCGTGATTGAAAGACTCAGTATTATAACATCAATTTTTCATAAATTGATCTAAATATCCAATATAATCCCAGTCCAAAAGATGTTAAAATTTATTTGGAAAGGCAAAAGACCAATAATGGCCAAAGCAATCTTGAAAATTAATTACAAAATGAGGAGACTTCAGCTATCAAATTTCAAGACTTACTATAAAGCTGTAACAATCTAAACAATGTGGCTTTGATGAAAGCATGGATAAATAAATCAATGGAACAGAATGGAGTATTCAGACATGGGTCCACACATATAGTGTCGTTTGGTTTTTAACAAGAAAACCAACACAGTTAAATGGGAAAGAAAAATGTCTTTGGCAGATACTGCTGGAATAACTGGGAATCCATATGGAAAGCAAAGAATCTTGACCCCATCTCACACCACACACAAAAATAAATTCAAGATGAATTACAGACCTAAAGGTAAAAGTGAAAACAATAAAGTTCTTAAAGGAAAACAGAATATCTTTGTGACCTTGGGGTTAGCAAATATTCCTTAGAAAAGACACAGAAAACATAAATCATAAAAGGAAAAAGCTGAGAAAATGAATTTGATCAAAACTAAAACTTCTGCTCATTCAGAAGTACCATCAAGAAAATAAATTGGGAAGCTATAGAATGAAAGAAAATATTCACAACACAATTATCTGACAAAAGACTTGTATGCAGAATATATAAACTCCTACAACTCAGCAATAAGACAGGTAGCAGAATTTTTTCTAAAAAAGATAAAAGACTTGAGCAGACATTTCACAAAAGAAGATACAGAAGTGGTAAAATTGCACAAAATGTCACTTAGCGTCATTGGCCATCAGCAAGATGCAAGTGACAATGAGAGATCACTACTTACTGTCTAGAATGGCTGAGGTGATAAACGCTGACGACGGGAGAGGCTGGAGAGAATGTAGAACAACCGTAACTCACACAGAGTGCAATTTGGAGTGTAACATGGTACAACCACTTTTGAAAACGGTTTCACAATTTCCTAAAAAGCTAAACATATATCTACCCTATGACCCAGAAATTTCATTTCTAGGTATCCACCCAAGAAATAAAAACATATGCCCATAAAAAGGCTGGTAGGAGAACTGTCATAGAAATTGTACCCACCATGGGGAAAGAATGGAAACGACCTAGATGTCTATGAACAGGAGAAGGAGCAGTAAGTAAGCTGCAGTATTGTATTCCAGTGGGATGCTCACCATGCAGACAGAGACAACAACATGGAAGAATCTCAAAAATATTATGATGAGGGAAGAAGCCAGACTCAGAGCATGTATAACATGTGATTCTGCTTATTCTAAAATAGGCAAAACTGACCTGTATTAATATAACTCAGATTAGTCGTTGTTTTGGGGTGAGGGTGAGGGTTGCCTGGAAAAGTTCTGATTTAATATATGTTCATGGAAACTGATGAGACATAGATTTAAGATCTGAACAGTTCACTGTATGCAAATTATACCTCATGGGTCATCTCCTATCAGCAAGGAAAGCCAGGCAATAACATCCTCAAGCTGCTCCAAATAATATCATGGCTCCATCACTAAGTAAAAAAGGAGCATGGATATTGGGAAGGCAACTCTACACATACACACTCACTTAGAATGCCAGACCTTGTTCTCAGAGTATCATACATTCATTCATTTAATCTTCACAATGGCCATTATTATCCCCATTGTTCTGATGACAGATCTTTGCTATAGGAGGTGTTGAAACTTAATGTCATGGCATATGGAGACTGGTTGAAGGAATCAGAGATGTTTCATCTGGAGAATATAAAATTGAGAAGACTCAAGAGTTGATTATAAATTCCTGAAGATCTCAAGGCAAGGAACTAGAGTTCTTCCAGGTAGCCCCAAAGGATGGGGCTAAGATCAACAGAAAGAAGACGGTGTCTGGGTCTGGTTTCGTGAAAGGAAAGAACATTCTCCTAAGCACCATCAGCCTTTCCTCAGAGCTCCACAAGAGTCTAGTGAAAGAGATACGTCTGATGGTATCCCCAGTCCACACACAAGAAGGCTGAGGCCAGGAGAGGTCACATGATTCATCGCACACTCAGTGACACAGCCAGGGTGAGATCTTAATGTTTCTCCCTGGTCACTCAGCCTGTCCCTATTTGAATGGCATCTGGGAGGCAGCAAAGCTCAGTGTGGAAATTGGAGTCACAGACAGACCTGGGTTAGTGTCTCCACCACTAATAAGCTGGAGAACTTTGGATTAGCAAAGCATTCTGAGCCTAATTTTCCCATCTGTAAAATGGGAATGATAAAAATGGTAGCTCTCTTAAGAGTGATATGAGGATCAATTGAGATAATGCATGTGACCTAGCAGAGCGTCTGGCACATAGTAAGTGCTCAGGAAATAATGGTTATTGTTGTTCACCTTGGAGATTCAATCAGTGGCATCATACCCGGCACCAATGACCTTGACACAGCCTAAGTTTGCATCCTACAAGATAGGAAACATCTGGATTTTGCGCAATGTTTGCTATGCCAAGGAGGGTTGGAGGCCTAATTAAAATTGCTACTCTGTTTGCATTATCAAATGTCAGGTTTTTTTTTTTCCCAGAGAGCAAAGATTTTTCTTATCAAAAATCTATTCACTAAAATGCTAATGATCGTCAGTGATTAGAAACTGCTGCTCAAATCTTGAAAGTTCCCAGTGGGCCTCTCAGACATGGCTTGTAACTTGTCAGTTGAAGAAATGTTCTCAACAAATCAAACTTTGCTGTATATGTAAAAAAAAAAAAAGAAAGAAAGAAAAAGAAAAGGAAAGAAAAAAAGAAAAAAGATTTCATTTCCTTAACGCTCCACTGTACGAGTCCAACAGGGACTTCTGAGTTAAGTGACAGAGACCTCATTATTAGTTATGGAGCCAGTTCTAACAGAAGTCTCTCGAGGCGAGATAGTCCAGATAGGCCCCCAAAACTGCTAACGAAAGTCTGTCAAGCTTATCTTAATTTCAATGAACATTTAATTTGCCAAAAAGAGGCACAGCAAGCAATTTTCTTTTATTATATTCTTTTTTGTTCTTCATCTTTTTCTTCTTCCTGTGCCTTCCTCTTCAGGAGGAAACATCTGCAAGGATGTTTCCTCGACATTCAGCCAAGCATCAGATGCCATCAGCTGTCCTCCATGGTCAGACCTGAGTAGCTGGGGCCTCCTGGGCTGGGTCTGCACGGCCCCAGCAGAACTAGATGGGCTGATGATGGGGGAGGGCGGGGGTCAGTTCGCCCTGGGCTCCTAGATGCCCTGGCACGTGTGGACACCAGAAATCAAAGTCCTTGCCGCTCACAGGACCTCGCCTCCTGCTCACTTGGTCTCTCTAGGTTCTGTGTGGTCTTCAGGAGATACACAACTGGACTGTGGTGAAAGTCTCAGTTTGGCCACAATGAGAGATTTAGTGCCCATTTACCTCTGAACGAGGCAGCCCAGCTGGAGGGTGTAAAGTCCAGGAACACAGTCTTGAGTCATGTTTGGAGCACAGACTCTGCATCAGGCAGGCTTGGCTTGGGCCTCATCTCAGCTCCACCATTGCTCATTCATTCAAGAAATATTACTGAGCACCTATTATGTGCCAGGTACGGTGCTGGGAGGTAGCAACAGCAAACTAAACAACACAGGTACTGTCCTGGTCCTCCTGAAACATGCACTCTGGTGGAAGAGCAATAATCAATTAAGCAAATCAATAAATTTTATAATCACAGACTTTGATTGGTGTTTTAAAGGAAATCAATGGAGTGATATGAGCAATGGTTCTTGAAGGGTGGTCCCCAGACCAACAGCTTCTACATCATCTGGGAACGTGTTGGAAGTGCAAGTTCTGGGTACAAAACAAAAATAGAAAGAATGCATAAGAGCTAGTATTTGAAAGCACAACAGAGTCACTATAGTAAGTAATAATTTAATCGTACATTTAAAAATAACTAAAAAAGTATTAATTGGATTGTTTGTAACCCAGGATGGGGCTTAAGGTGACGGATACGCATTTACCCTGATGAGATTATTACATTGTGTGCCTGTATCAAAATATTCTATATGCCTCATAAATATGTACACCTATTATGTACCCACAAAAATTATAACTTAAAAACTAAAGAAATGCAAGTTCTCAGGTTCCACCCCAGACCTACTGAGTCAGAAACTCTGGGGTGAGGTGGCAACAACCTGTGCTGTAACAAGCCTTCCAGCGGGCTCAGGTGCATGCTCAAGTTGGAGGACTTCAGATGCAGAATAAGGAGGCTGCCAAATGCGTCTTGACTGAGGGTGGTGGAAAGGGCCAGCCCAAGGAGGTGATGCTCAAAGCGAGGACTCAGGAATGAGGAGGATCCGTGTGAGGAAAAGTGTCCTTATCTGTTTGGATTTGGGCCTCAGTTTCCTTATCTGTGAATTGGGGCGACAATAGTTCTGCCATCACAGGGCTGTGATGAGCACCCTGTGGCTAACAGCTTAGCAGACTTTGCAGAACAGTCAGTTCGCTGTTAATGATTATTTTTCTTATTTAGAGTATGACCCCACCAGGTCTCAGCTCTTGGGGGCCTGCCATACTAGGCAGGTGGCAAGGAGGCTTCTGGGAGGCCCAGTCTTCAGGCGGCTGTGCTGCAGTGTCAATAGAGTCAGAGCCTCAGATACAAGCAACAAAGCTTCCAGGGGTCGCATTCCAGCTTCCACTTAGCATCGGGCTCCCCCTCCATCATTTATTTATTTAGAGACAGAGTCTTGCTCTGTTGCCAGGCTGGAGTGCAGTGGCACGATCTCGGCTCACTGCAACCTCCACTTCCCGGGTTCAAGTGATTCTCCTACCTCAGACTCCCGAGTAGCTGGGTCTACAGGCTTATACCACCATGCCCAGCTCATTTTGTACTTTTAGTAGAGATGGGATTTCACCATGTTGGCCAGGATGGTCTTGATCGCTTGACCTCATGATCCACCCTCCTTGGCCTCCCAAAGTGCTGGGATTATAGGCATGAGCCACTGCGCTTGGCCCATCATTTTTTTTTTCTACTTGCAAAGAACTCCAAAGTACTAGGGATTCTGTGCATTTTTAAAGCAGCACAGATCCTGGTAGATCATCCAAACAAGATGATGTAGGACACTTTCATCTTCAGGAAGAAGGCTTGGTTAAAAATCAGAGAAGTCCCATCAGTCCAGCCTGTCAGCCATGCCATGAATCTTGCCCACGGTGCATGGTCGCTGACCTCAGGGAGCTTGTGACCTAGTTGGGGGATGTGAGACACACAAGCAGCTGCACAAAACACAAGGTAGAAAATGCTATTAGGGAGATGTCGAGCATTCAGGGAACAAGGAGATTGATTCCTGCTGGGAGTCCGGGGACACCTTCCTGGATGTACGTTCCCTCGAGAACATCCATCATTTCTTGCAGGAGCTTCCAAGTCTAAAGAGCTTATTATTCCCTCCTGTACCACTTGGGACTGTAAATCAAAAAGTCCAGTTCATAGAAATCTTCAATTCTTAAGCAGAGAAGAGAGAGGCTCAAAGTTGGTTTAACCTCCCTGCCAGCCCTTTGGAGGGAGAAGCGGAAGAAGATCTTTGAAAGCTGCCTCTGCTGTGTTTATTTCACAACCAGGAGGTCCTTAGGAAATATCTAGACCAATTCTCTGGCCTCAGTTTCTCATCTCTACAGTGGGAGAATTCGTCTAGATATTTCCTAAGGACCTCCTGGTTGTGGAATAAAATTTGAGCCTCTCTCTTCTCTGCTTAAGAATTGAGTCAGGGGCAGCGCTGGGACTGGAATCCCAGCCCTGTGGCCTCCTATGGGGGTAAAAGCTGGGGCCACAGGGGGTTTGCCTGAGAACACTGGTCAACTTGCTACCAGAACCTTCTGGGACCCCTGTTCTGAGTCTTTTTGCTCTCATCAATTACCACCAATTTCTTATCCCTGCATCCAGCTCTTAGGCCCACCCAGCTAGAACTGTCTCCTGCCCCAGGGGAACCAGACAAAAGCCCAGAGACTGAGGCAGGGGCCAGACTCTTCCTTATGTACCTTCTCTCCTGTTTTGTGGCCTCTGACCACTTCCTTAGCCCTTGCCCTGGACTTTGGCCCTGGAGGATCTGGGGCCATTTTGTGGGGTGGGTTCAGTTTCTGTGACCTTCTGCTGCCAGTGTCTGCTCCCTCCAGACCCCAGCTCATCTGACTCACGCTCCTGTCACGTCTCTCCCTTGGCCTGTGTAGGTCCTTAGCTCTCACCTGGCTCCTCTGGCCCAAGCCTTGAGGCGCCTGCTTCCCAACCTCTTACAGCTGTACCAAGAAGAAAAACACCCTACGCAGCATCAAGAAAAACTACCACATTTAGCTTTGCTTTAAAATTCAGGTAAATTAATACAGCTAGAAAAGAAAAATATAGAAATGTAGGCTTGATTAGAGAAAATGTTACTACTTAGAATCGATGAAGTGACCTGAAGTTAATTCATCATCCAAGTAAAAACAGTTATTTGCATCATGACCACGTGTCAGAATCACTTAGTTGTGAGTTGAATTTGATGATACCACTGAGCTTGGGTAGAGTATCCTGGGCCTTCACATTTGCTACATAGTTTTGTTATCTGCTCCCAGTTTTAATAGTTTGAAAACGTTTGGCCATATTCCAAAGTCATGGCAGTTGTTGTGGTCATGAAATTATGTTAAAGAGTAACAGAGGTCATCTATATCCGCCTCAAACCCAGGGAGAGAATCCCACCTACACCTCACTGGGAGTGGTCACCCAGCCCATTCTTGAGGATTTCTGATGGCAGGGAGCTTGCTATCAACAAGGAATTCTGATCTTTGAGTAATGCCAATTGAGGGGAAGTCCTTCCAGAGATAGAGTCAAAATCTGCCTCTCTGTGGCTTACACCATCAATTACATCATCAATTACACCATCAATGTTGGTTCTGTTGATCTAGACGTTACTGAAGTCTTCCACATGACAGTCCCCTCAGTATTTTAAGATATTGAGATTGTGAGACCCCAAGAGGCGATATAGTATAGAGGTTAAGAACCTACTTACTTGGGTTCAAATCCTGGTTCTACCACCCGCTAGCTATTATTATATTGATGGAGTTAGGTACTCTCTCTGTACCTCAGGTACCTTAACTATAAAATGATGATCATAGTGTTTATGTTGTAGAGTTATTGAGACAATAAATGAGCTAATACATCTAAGTGCCTGGAAAATATTCAGCTCTATGTAAATGTTAGTTACAGCTCTTTTCTTCGTCTCACAGAATACTATTTTCCATTTATTCCATTTTTTCCCTTAAAGATTACTTAAGGCTCCCTCATACGGAAACAATTTAGGAGTCCTGTAAGTTTCTCAAGTCAGGTACAAAAAACAATAAAGCGTTGTTATAAAATTAAATGAGTTATTTCAAGTAAGGTGCTGAGTACAATTGCCTGAAACATAGCTAGCCTCAATACATACTTGCAGTCATGGTTCATGGTTATTGGTGCTCATTGAACTATTCTAAAATAGAGACGAGAAATTAATGATATACATGTCTTAAATCTAAGTGACTTTTGAATAACTTAGATGTGTACCTAAGTGAAATGTCTTAAATAAAGATTAGGCATGTGTGCAGAAAACTGCTCTAATTACTCAGCTCCTGCAGACACATTCCCGTCTTTGGAGACTCACAGTCTCAGTTACCGTTTCCCCCCAGGTATCGCGCTTCACGGTGATGAATGGGAACTGATTCTTGGAATGGAAATGCCGTTTCCATGGGGCTGCGGTGGCAGCAGGAAAGGCGTTAGGTTGGTGTTTGAAATGTACAGTCTTGGAGAGGGAGCCGGAAGCTGCCTTCAAGAACACCCCCAGTTCAGCCCTGGAACTCGTGGAGGAAAAACCTTTCACCAGCAGGAAAGAGTTCTGGGAGCACCGGGACCGATCCTGGAGCCACCTCCAAAGCAGCAGCTCCCGACACAGCTGTCCCGGACACAGCGGCTTTTTCCAGGTAAATTAACCTTGCTGTCTCAGAAACCCCCAAAGCAACAAATGCTATATTTTATTCTCCTCTTTGCACACATCTTTTTGTTGTTTTAGCTGTCATTGTTTGAGTGTGACTGTATTTCACCTAGAGTGCTGCATGCATTATCTCATTAGATTCACAATGCTCATCTGAAGTTGGTAGTTTTATTCCCATTTTACAGATAAGAAAGTTGAGACTCAGATTGTTCATAACCATGTCAATTCTCACTTTCCCACACTCTGAGAAGATGTGTATGGCCAGACTGGCTTTGACCGGTGGAATGTGAATGGAAGTGAAAGGGCTCACTTTGAGGGCCAGTGAGTGAATCACCATGCCCTGTTCACATTGCCTTGGTCACTGCAGAGGCAGTAACAAAAAGAAGTTTTCATAAACCTGGGTTCTGGAGTTACTACGATGAACACAGCCCCCAGCCAATCTTAAATGAATACGCAGCATGAGCGAGAGATCAACCTCTGTCATTTTAAGCCACTTAGATTTCAGAGCTATTTGTTACTGTGGCATAAGCTAGACTATCCTGACTGATACAGAAGTGTTCCATAACATGCTGAAGTTACAGAGGTGTGGAGCTGAAATCTGAAACCAGGTTCGTCTGATTTCAAAGCCCGTGCTCCACCCACTACATTATTACACTGCCTCCTTTCTTCCTACCTCCCTGGTTCACTTCATTGCTTCCCTGCCCCAGCCACCCACTGGGCAACTACGTTCAGAGTGTAAAAAGGCCTTGCTCTACTCTGCCTAGCAGGAAGCACTTCCCTGTCCCCTGGAAACACTCCTGAGCAACCACAACTTTTACAAAGGCAGCTTGAACTCCAAAGGCAGGAGCGGAAGTGGATGGAATTGCCTCTCACACTGTTCCACCCTCTTGTACCTGTTGCTCTCCTTCTCATCTTGAGGAATCCTTCCCCAGAACACTCCAGTCTCACTGGGTTCCTCATTTTATGTCTCCTCAGGAGGAGTGTCTGGCACTCAAGGCCCACCATGAACCAGTTCCCGCTTCCTGTCTAGTTTTCATTCCTGTCTTTCCTCTGCATGAGGTCCCAGGCACAAACATGTAGGAATTCCCTCCTCCCTGATCCTTTTCATCTTCTGGGAGTCACACGCATGCACACACACACGCACACGCACACACATCACATCAGTTGCTCCGTCCCTCCATTCCCAGCCCCTAGTCCTCGGCTGCATCTCAGCGTAAGTCACTCTGCATCAGCCTGGTCTGTGCATGCTCTGCCTCCCCTCAGACTGAGGTGCTCAGGGCAGGGACTATATCTGATTTCTTTTTGTGTCCCCAGAGACCCCATAAGATCTGATCCATCCGGAGTGGGGGTTTCTGACATTGCAGCATAGGCTGCTAAACACCAGCTGCCCAAAGCCTGAGCTTCCACAGCGGGCAAAGAAAGGGCATTCTGCAACCATCCCTCTGTCTCCTTTGAATGCGATCCAGCTGAAACAAACAAAAACAAACAAAACGTGCTCTTCTCTCTGAGCCCCAGGCTGGTTCTCCCCCGGCACTGTGCATTCAAACATCGTCTGCCTTTCTACTCCAAGGTCTATCTATCATCTTTGCCAGAATCTGTCCCTGAGGGGCTGTGGCATGAGAATAGTCAACATTTAACACAATCAGAGCTTGTTCCCGAGGCTGGGGGGGAGGCAGTGTGTGTGTACTGGCAGGGCTGAGCACATAGCTTGTCTTCTGAACTGAACACAAACGCCTAAAGAAGGGATTCTATCTTGAGACCATCCTCCTCCTTCCTCCTTTCCTACTTTCATTTTACCGAGGGGGCAGGGAAGGACAAACGCAAATGGTGGCCCCATTGGAGCACCCGCCTCTCCCACCGTCATTGTGTCTCCAGATTCTGGCATGTCTTGGCCTCATTTAAGGGTTCTCACCTATCCATCGCTACGTAGCACTCAGTGGCCAGGAACTGGGAAGATAGGTCACCGATACCTCATGCCTTCAGTAGCAACCATTGTATTTGAGCGTTCAATTTATAGAAACATAGCTCATGGTGCAAAGTCCTAACTTAAAGAATCCCGGTCAAACTTCAGGTGGGCTGGCATGTTGAAAGAGGGGAGAGAAAGGAGAAGGAAGATCACAGTGGGACAGTAAAGTCGGTTGAAGTGGTGTCTATGTTTAGGTTCTCCTTTCCTTTCAAATCCCTGATTTCTGGTTTCAACACCTTTACTTAGATGCCTCCAGAGGAATGACAAGGTGGGTATTGGAGACCCCGTGCTAGAGTTCCTCCACAATGATGTCCATGCCCAAATAAAGAATACTTCTGTACCTGACCATGGCCAAGGGCATGCCTCGGGGCAATTCAGGTTAGGTAGTGTGAGACAGAGGCAAGAAGGAAAGGTGGAGAGAGACAGTGGCTGCCTCCTGGAGTTCCCTTCGTCTTCTCTTTGCTCTTCCTGGGTGGACCTGCCCCTATTCTCACTATACGTTACTCCCTCGGCACTGAGCTGTGGCTGCAGAAGTAGCCACAGATAGCATGACTTCACTGACGCGCTCTGAACGCCCCCAAACAGGAGGCCGAGACACCTACTTAAAGCCACTCCTTGTGGGTTCTGATGTGGGAGTAGAGAGAAAGAATAAGGTAATCGATGAAGCGCCTGCTATCCCCAATTTGCCACAAAAACAACCAAGCTCCAATCACTCTGCTCCAGGTAACACTGAACCTCCTGTGAGACAGGGTGGCTTCCCCCACACCACCCAGAAACAGGCTGATTGATTGAGCTGAATTCATTTTTCCCCCTGACTACAGGGACAAGTGCTTACAAATTGAATGAAATTGATGCAACGTCTGCAAGTGAAGTTATTCAATTTTCAACGGCCTCATTCTGAGACTTTAGCATGCTCCTCACAGTTTTAGGACAAATAATATTTGTTTTCTTCCTGCACAAATATGAAAATGTTTCCGGCATTCAGAAAGCTCCTCTTTTGGGTATTTGCACTGAATTCTATTTCTGTAAGCATTTGCTGAGGCTATTGGTCTTAAAAGCCAGCAGTCAGCTGGCGATCCTTGAGTGCCGTATGCCAGGCATTTTGACTTATTTAATCTCATTTGACCCCCTACTAGAACCCTCTGGAGGGGATATGTCCTCTGCCTCCCAGATGGAGAAACTGAGAGTTGGAGAAAAAGGACACACAACCAGTCAATGTTGGATCTGCCTCCAAAGCCAAGCCCTCTTGTGGAACTCCTCTCAACCACGAGGTGGTGCAGGCCCATGAGAGGGTGCTGGCCAGCTCCAGCCAGAGCTGATAGAGTCATCAGAGCCCAGCTCAGGCCCCTGCAGAAAACATTTATGAATGAATGAATAAGTGGGTGAACAAATAGACAACTGAGGGAATCTCTGCCACTTAGGACAAGGCACCCATCTCCTCCTTTCTATGCATCATCATTCTGCTTCTCTGACACTGCCCTGGGAGCCCTGGACCCAAGAGATCCTCCCAAGTCACATCTTCACCCCATAGGCCACCATGTGGTTGTGCACCACACATGACCCAAACATCAGCAGCCCTATGAGGAGGAAACCATTGAAGAGCTGTCTCCACTCCGGGGAGAGCTCATTTCTGCCTGTGCTGAAGGGCAGTGCCCAGGACGACCATGACTGCAGCTGCCGTGGCAGTGTTCTGCAGCCCTGGTGAGCTCCTCTAGCCAAGCCCTCGACCAGTCCTTACAACAGCCTCTGGTAGCAGGCAAGGAAGTCTTCCTTGTTTGAGCAAAAGGGGAACCAGAAGCAAAGAGGAAGATCACGCAGCAGAACTGGGACCAGGCTTTCTGATGCCCAGCCCAGTGCTTATCCCTCTGCCGCATGATGCATCCTCTTTAACGACTATCAAAATCATGGAGGCCCATCAACCCTAGGCCCTGGTTTGCAAGTATCTTTAGTTTTGAGTTAACAGGAAGGAGCATATGATTGATTAGCAATGTCTGCCATGAGCAAAGGCCAGAGTGACATCAGAGGTGAAGTATATTTATGGACCCCTCCCCAGACCCTAACCAATATGCCTTTTTCCTCTTCAAAACAAAACAGTTTTGAAATTGCCTCTCCTTCTTCCTGTCTCCAGCGCAGTATAATTTTCTGACCTAATGCCCAGAACTTGGGAAATTTCACCTTAATGCTACCTAGAAAGGAAGGGTTTGATAAACAATTTAACACTGACTTCAAGATTGCAAGGGGAGTGTTTAATTTGCTCAAGAGATCTCCTGTCCTCAAGGACTCCAGCACATTAGCTTTTGTCCAACTAATGACAAGTGAGTTTTCTGTATTCATTAAAGCAGACTTGGGATTTGGCTTGAGGGGCAGTGAACTGGAGAGGAAATAGCACCGGACTCAGGAGGAATGTTCCTGATTACTTGCCATACGTTTTGAAAAAGAATAAAATGGTGTTTCCTAAAATCCTTTAAAATCAGGCTTTTCTCTGATACAGGCAGGTGAACCCTCCAACGGAAACCCGGGGTCTGCAGAAAGGAAGTTTGCATGTCAGCTCAAACCAGCTCAGCTAAGCTCAGGCCACCTCACCAGCTACTTCCAGTGTTCTCCCACCAGGCTGGGCTGGCGGAGACAGAGATTTGAGAGGCCAAGCTTTGCCTTGGAGAGCTCACAGTCTGAGGGGGAAACTGAGGCAACACCACCACCTTGCAGGTGAGAGCAGAGAGCAGCCCCTGCTGGTCCCCCCGGCCCCGCCTCTCCTGCCCTACCTGGCAGAATCCAGCGGATCTCAGCACAACATTCATTGGTCTCCTAGTCAGTGCCAGAAGGGTCGAAAAAAGGCAAAAGGTCTCACCGTGCTGCCTCTGCCCTGTTCTCTGCACCTTGCTTCAGCCACCCAAGGAGAGACGGAGTTGTTCCCTGACCTGCTCAAAAACAACTCTCCAATGCCTACAAAATGCCAGGAGGTTTCTGAAGCTGCTGCTGGCATAAAGAGGATCGTCGTGTAAATTACAAAGGAACCCTTGAATTGTCAGGGTTTGGCAGGAGACAGATGGCTCACTCAGAAGGGGTGATTGGAGAGTTTAGTGAAGACATTATTTATGAAGGTGTGGTCATGGCTAAGAAAAACCAGCAAAACATGGTGAAACACCCTAGCAACAGAAGGGAGCTGTTACCACCCTTAGACCCGAAGGGACCGCAGAAGAAAGCAGTTATGAAATCCCACTAGAGCTGCAGCTGGGGAGGAGATTTTGACAGATAAGCACAGTCACCAGCAAGCCAACAGGGAGGGAACCAAAAGGATAAATACTCCAGCCTCTCCACCACCTCCTGTCTCCTGCTGGTGTCTTCCCTTGGCTTCTCTGCCCAAGAACAGAGATCCTGGTTGATACTGGCCCTGGACACTGGCCTTCCAGGCCATAGAGCAACAGGAAGAAGGGTGAGAGCAGGTATGGGGGCAGAGATGGCCAGCCCCAATTCCTCCAGATATTTGCTGCCATCTGCCGGAATGTCATGATAAACATTCCGTTCTACAATATTTATGATGCAGATGGCGGCCCAATATTGGCCTGTACAATCATCGGTGGTAATGCTTCTGTAGTCAGGACTGACTCCAATCTCACTCCTGCTCACCCCTCTCCAGCCCGTACTCTGGCTCCTCCAAACACCCTGAACAGAAGTCCTACCCTTCCTTCCCTAGTTCCACATATGCCAATCTAGAAAGTCCAGGACAAATACCACCTCCTCATTGAAGCCTGCCCGATAATTCATGAGGGGGCCTCTCTTCTCTCTCTCTTTCTCTCTCTCTCCTTCTCTCTCTCTTTCTCTCTCTCTCCTCTCTCTCTCTCTCTCTCTCTCTCTCACACACACACACACCCTTGGCTCCCCTTTGGGAGTAGAAAGTGGGCTCATTCTTTCCTGAATTGACCCTTGAGGCCCTCTAGCAGCCAAGACCCTGTCCCTAAGGAAAGGGTCCATGAAGCCGTTCATCAGCGTGTGCCTTTATCTGTGCCTCCTCCATAGGCACAGGGCTGCGTGCAGAGAGCCCCACCGACAGTGAGCCCAACATGCGGGATGTGAACCATGGCTCCACCTCCAACTAGCCTTCGGTTTGGGGCAAGTCACTTTACCTTTCTGAGCCTCAGTTTCCCCATCCAACCCATGGCAATTATAATCCCTACCTTGGGGCTGTTGTGAGAATTCCATTAAGATTCTGTATGTGGCACTCACTAGATGAGAGCTTCCCTCTCCTCCCCCAGTAGAATGGAAGTCCTCAAAGGCACAGAGGGCACACCGCGTCTGTCCTGACCCAGCCTCAGCTCTCAGTATGGCCTGCCACTTGGGGTGGGGTGGTGGAGTGTGCCAGTTAGGAGAGTTAGGAGTGCACCCTCTGCGCAGTCCCTGAGCAGCAACTTGGGGAAGTTGCTCAGCCTCGCATGCTCTGTTTCCTCATCTTTACAGCAAATAATAGAAATAACTGTGGTGTTCCTCGCTAACATCCGTGCGGCGATTACTGGGCTTTTGGCTCCGTTTTGATCATTCAATCCCGAAACCACACCAGCAGGTGATACGGTTTTTTTTCCTGTTCACCAGACATTTCCAGTTCTCTTTCAAGCACCTAGTAGGGTTGCATTTCCGCCACTACCGTAAAGTTAGATGCGGTTGTGTGACGTGTTAGCCAATGAAACATGAGCAGCAGGGCTGTCTGTCACTTCCAGGAGAAGGCCTTAAGAGTCAGGGCACAGCTTGCCTCTCCCCCTCTGTCACAGTGACCAGCCGTGTTCCGCATAATGGTTGCTCTACCAGTCTGGGCTCCAGGCTGACAATGACAGTAGCACAGGCCCGTGCCCTTGGCGGATACAAGAAGGACATACAATGTCACTGAGACCACTTTAGGCCACTGAGATGCAGGAGGTGCTCACTGCCACAGCATAACATGGCTGATCCTGACCGATGCCCGTGGGGCCTCTCATTTACTATCTCTGTTTCTTGGTGAGGAAGGTGTAGTATCTCTATCATGGATATGATATGATATATCACTATATCACAGTGTTGCTCCATGTAAACTAGAACGTAATCAGCCGTTAATAAATGTTGGTTATGTAAGTATCCATATCCCAGATCGCGACAGACATAGGCACAGATGTAAACATGGACATGACTCTGGGCCTGTAGACCTTTCCCAAGGATGGCTCAGGGCACCCCAGCCCTCACAGCCTGGAAGGAAGGCCAAAGCCTCCTCAGGCTCCATGTGGTTCAGCTGGGCACATTTCTGTTGTTTCATCACAGGCCAGAGCTTAGGAATCAGCAGACCCCAGCAAATGCCAGCCCTTTCCTTGATTCTTCTCGTCTGTCTGGCCAATGACTATGACTCACTAGCAATTGCTCCCAGCTGCGTGTGAACTGGCAGCCTTGGGTTTTCTTTTCTCCTGGGTTAGACTTCTGGCTATCAGTGGGTGAGTGTCTGTTGCCTACAGCTCACCTACACCTGGCATAGTCTGGAAGAACTGGAGACTGTGGCAGCCAGAAGGGCAGGTACTCCTGGGCATCTCCCATGCCCATGGTCTCTGATGCAGGCTCAGTCACCTGCATCATGTCCTAATCATTCATGATTGACAATGGGTGACATTACTGAGCATTACAATTGGATCATGGTTCCCAGTTTACAGTGAAACATTTTCCCTTTTATATACTCAGTACTCACGGCTCTGGGCACTAGGCGAGGCTGAGATTTCTGACTCCACCAACTCACAGTTTTAGTCACGACACTACCAATAATGACGGCTAACCTTTAGAATGCTGAGTCCGTGCCAGGCCTATGCTGAGCAATCTACATGCATCATCCTAGTTTATTCTCCCGACGAGTGTATAAGATAAGAGATAGGGGTTATCACCACCTTACAGATGAAGAAACTGAGGCACAGAAGGGTTGCAACAGGGCCAAAGACAGCTGGAAAGTGGTGGAGCCAGGATTCAAACCCAGGTTGATCTACTCCTGAGCCCTAGTGACTGTAAATGGCCGAGGTGGAGAGAAGGAAGCTGGATCTTACTCACGCCTTACAGCAGCCTTGTGACATAGAGGTTTTTGTCCTCATGTTGCAGATGGAGTTTTTGAGTGCTAGAGAGAAAATAAATGTGCACAGTCACACAGCAAGCAAGTGGAGGACAGGAGTCTTTTCTCAAACACGCATGTCCCTAAACCTCCTCTGTACAGGAAGTCACCAGCCATCAAACATGGAGACAGGTTGTAACACAGAAGAGCATCGTAGACCAATAATACATTTAATAGGAACACAAAGAGAGAAGAAAAGAAAGGAGGGAGAAACTAACTCTGGGGTAATCAAGGAAGACTTCCCAATGGAAGTGGCATCCGAGTAAGGAGAAGAGAGAAGAGAGTCCAGAAGGAAGGCACAAAGACTATGTGGTACAGTAGTGGGGGCCCATCACCTGATGGTGAAGGTGGCATGAGGTCAGCACTGCCTGTATCTCTTCAAGGCTGTCATTCTAAGAGCCCCCTTGCTAAATATCTCCTTTCCTTCTGCCTGGATATTCAGACCACTCCAGTGGGAGGGGAAGTCTCGCATTCCCCATTCCCAGACCGTTTGGAGAATGGCCAGGCTGGGGTAGGGTGATGGTGGTGGCCTACAAGATCTCAGGAGACACACCTGTGAGCACCCAGACAAATTTTCCAACCACATTCAATTTCCCCACCTATCTTCTTGCAATTGTAATTCCAGCTCCATTTATTTTATACCCACCTGTCCTCATCTGGAAGGAAATTGTGCAGGAGTAAGAAGGGAATAAAATAATAGGAACTTTTTAGTCTGGAGCAGTCATGAAATGCTCTCTTTGCCCATCAGACTGGTATTTAAATGGAGGAGGGGTCTGGGGTGGGCAGAGGGCATTGTTAACAACTGCCTCAGTGTGGCAGCAGGAGACAGGAATAATAGACTTGGAGAATGTTTTCCAGATTGTGCTGAAGTGATGGAAAACAATGGGTCCCCAAATGGAAGTAATGGTGCACAGAACCCCTCCACGGGTCCTACAGACAACAGCGGAAACTCTGCCTTGCTCCCTTTCTAACAGGACTGAATTAATTCAGGGACCGTGTGAGCCTTGTACTCCCATTTCGATTACAGACAGACCTAGTTTTTGCAGAACTCATTATCTAGCAGGTCTTTGGGGACCCGGGCTTCCAAGCCTTGCTGGACAGGCCCCAGGAGCCGGCTTCTGAGGAATCCAGGAGCCCGGATGTGGGCAAGACCTATGCGGAGGGGCAGGCCTCAGAGGGCAGTGTTGGCTGTTCTGATTCTGAGGGAGGTCAGTGTGTGGAAGAGGCAGGAGGGGCCTGAACAGGTGACTTCTCACAGCCACATCAGGCCAGGGCAATGGAGGGACTTGGTGACAGCATAGTCCAACACTGATGATTGGGGTTCTGAATTTCCTGAGAAAGGTCATTCTCCAGTAGCAACTTAGCTCATCAGCCCAAGGCAAGAGGGCACTGAAACGCAAAAGGGAGACCCGTGGATGTGTTCGAAAGCTGCTGGCCTCAAAGTTCAGCTCCAGGGCCCCCTCCTCTAAGAAGCCTTCTGGGACACCCCTGCTGGCCAGGATACCCCCGTTTCCTCGGTTTCTGTTCCCATCCCAAAGTGGCACACCCTTCAGACTGTGCAGTGGGCATTCCCAGCCATTTCCTGTCTCCCTGCTGAGCTGTAGGTTCCCACAGCAGGCTTCTTGCACTCTTTGCATTTCCCACTTTAGCAGGCTCCATGTTTACTTGCTGAACACCTGCATGGATAAATGAATGAAAACTGGCTGTAGGGAAAAAAATCAAAAGAATACAATATTTCACACAAACCCTCCCAACAGCCTCATATGGGAGGTGAGTTGGGATACCCCGGCTGAGTGGCAGTACACATCTGCATTCTAGACAGGACTCCAGAACCATGCAGGGGAAGGCTCAGCAAAGCCCCAAAGTTAACCCAGACTCTGTAGCCTGGCTGTTTAGTTTATTTCCCAACTTGGAACTTAACAGCTCTGTGACTTTAGCCAAGTTATCTGTCTAAATTATGTATGCCTTAGTTGCCCCATCTGTAAAATGAGGGTGATAAAATAGTTACCATCATAAAATACGGTGTTATTTGTAACGTGCTTAAAGTAGTGCTCAGCACAATGTAATGAGCCAATATCCCCCTCCTCTTGGACCCACTCAAAGTCTGCTGCCTTTCTGTGTCTCATCCCGCCTCCCTGCCACAGACACCTTGCCTCTCCCGCGTTGGAAACCAAGCTGCACTGGGTCAATGAGGGCCCCTGGTGGCCAAAGTGCGGAACTGTCTGACCATTGTTTCTTCACCACTTCTGTCCTTATTTAACCCCATAGAATACTGACTATACCAAGTACCGCTTCTCCTTGCCTCTTACTGTTCACAACTCAGAGTATGCTCCCCAGGTGGCCCTTCATTCATAGACACACAACCTCTCTAGCCTGTGTCCAGCTACCTTCCACTAAACTTCCTCCTTCGTCTCTGTTATTCTTCCTCCTCCCATCCTACCCCATTTTGTTACATCTGAGAGGCTGAAGTCTGTTTGGGCTGATAAGCTTACTAGTAATGCTGTGCTGCACTGTTCACAAGCCCACAAGTGGCTATTTACATTTAAATTTCAATTCCCTAACATTTAGATAAATTCACTAAAATTAAATAAAATTAAAAATTCAGTTCCTCTGTTGTATTACCCACACTTCAAATGCTGAATAGCCACATGTGGTTAGTGGTGACACAGTGCAGATATAAAACAGTTTTATCATTTCAGGGAGTTCTATTGGACAACACTGCTCTACATTCCCCTAAATAAGAGAGAAATGCAATTTTCAGCTTCTAAAAGGAAAACACATAATAAAGAACCAGTTATTTCCTTATCTCTATATACATGTTCAACACAGATACATACATGCCTCTGTGTGTGTGTGTGTGTGTGTGTGTGTGTGCGTGCGTGTGTATGGGGAGAGAGAGAAAGAGTTTTCATGCATTATAACCACAAACCCCTTTTAAAAGTATTTGGAAGCCCTTGGAACTTCATAAATGTGTCTGACTATCATCTCTCATCTAATTCAACCTGCTTTTTCTAGAGGGTCAATATTCAAGATAAATAACAACCAACTTTTCTTCCCTTCCTTCCTTCCTTCTTTTCTTCCTTCCTTCTTTTTTGAGACAGGGTCTTGCTCTGTTGCCCAGGCTGGAGTGCAGAGGTGCAATAATAGCTCATTTCAGCCTCAATCTCCTGGGCTCAAGAGATTCTCCCACCTCAGCCTCCTGAGTAGCTGAGACTACAGGCACGCGCCACGATGCCTAATTTTATTTTAATTTTTAGTAGATATGAGGTCTCACTATGTTACCCAGGCTGTTCTCAAACTCCTGAGCTCAAGCAGTCCTCCTGCCTTGGCCCCCCAAAGTGTTGGGATCACAGGCATGAGTCACCATGCCCGGCCAACAACCCATTTCTTATACAGCTTTGTGGACTTAAAATTTGTTTCCTCACTGGTAGCACAGCTATGATGTTAGTGCAGTTGTAATCCAGCCACTGAATAGCTGTGTGATTTTGAACACATCACTTACTCTCCTGGACCTGCCACCAAAGGGATGATTGCAGGGGGT
Source organism: Cacajao melanocephalus (assembly GCA_963573385.1). Lineage (NCBI taxonomy): Eukaryota > Metazoa > Chordata > Mammalia > Primates > Pitheciidae > Cacajao > Cacajao melanocephalus. The sequence continues at coordinate 26,852 of CAUYLG010074707.1, read as the reverse complement.
TACTGAGTCCCATTTTAGCTCTAAGAAAACTTTTGCTTCTAGAGTTGTTTTTTCATCTCATGGATGTAGAGAAGCTTGTATTAAATGGCCATTAGGGTTCACAAAAATTGATTACATAGCCTTTGTGAGCTGGCGTGGGAACAAAGTGACCATTTCACATCTATTTCTATAGAAACACGCACCTCGAGGTCCAAGCACTGCTCATGTCTCCATTGGGGCAGTCAGTACCTGGAGCTCAGTGCTCTAAGCCCAGGAGCCTGCGGCAGCTGATAATGATGACTAAAGGCTTGGCCTGGGAGGCCAGAGAGGGGGCAGTGAATAATGCCTACCATCACTCCTTCTTCCAACACAGACATAAAATATGCTTTTAAAATTGTCTGATTAGTACAAGAGAGAAAAGGTGCCAAGTAGACTTTGTTAAACAAAGACAACTGTTCCTGCTCTTATTCAGCTGTCCATGGTGTGTTAATATTAATCCCACTGACAATGGCAGGGATAGGCCTAGGCTGGTACGTCTTCCTCTGTGTAATCAAGCCTTTAGAAGGCAGATAGTGGGGGTGTCCACACTACAAGCAACAGTCCAGGAGACGGATGTCTTTCCTCCTGGAGAAGCCCAACATTTTCACTCCAACTTTTTTGGAAAAGCAGCGTGGAAGGGGATCGCTCTACAGTATGTGAGAGCCCGACCCACCCCTGCTCCCAGCTGATTGGGCCAGAGATAGACATCTACCCAAGCTGGCCCCATGAGACTGTCTCCTCTGAAAATCTGGGATCAGGGCACTCCGACACTGGCCTAGGAGCCACAGGGAATGGCATAGGAAGGCCTTGAAAGTTTGAGGGCGGAAGCTACCATTTTGTGGAGGCCTTGATGGACCTTGTGCAAGCAGATGATGAGCAGAAAAGCTAGATCTGAGAGCAGTAGAATGAAATGGGAGCTCAGACAGTAGCAAAGTGAGAAACCGAGCATCCAGTAGTGGACAGCGGCACTGTGGAAAGGGGACATGTCCGAGGTCTGTCCAGTTCCTGAGAGGCCCATCTGTACCTTTTGGTAAGTGGGTGCCACAGGAGCCCCCAGTGCCTTCATAGCTCCTCCCCTTCTTTTAAGCCTGAGCTCCCAGTGGGCTTCTGTACCTTGTCTAGAAATGATTCCTACCCAGGCTCTCAAGAATCTCAAAACAGAGCTATGACAAAGTGAATGGATTTTGCTTGTCTTTGCCTTTCTGCTTCCAGGTTTGATTTTTGTTGTTGTTGTTGCTGTTGTTGTTTGTTCTGAGATGGAGTCTCGCTCTGTCTCCCAGGCTGGAGTGCAGTGGTGTGATCTTGGCTCACTGCAACCTCCGCCTACCAGGTTCAAGTGATTCTCTCGCCTCAGCCTCCCAAATAGCTGGCATCACAGGCACATGCCACCAGGCCTGGCTAATTTTTGTATTTTTACTAGAGATGGGGTTTTGCCATGTTGGCCAGGCTGGTCTTGAACTCCTGACCTCAAGAGATCCACCTGCCTCAGGCTCCCAAAGTGCTGGGGTTCCAGGCATGAGCTACGACACCCGGCCAGGGTTAACTTTTTTAAACACTGTTGTACATGGCCTGAGGTCCCCAAAGGAGGAAACTAAATATGCAGAGAAACACTCAGGGGTGGGTTAGCAAGCATTTTGGGGTTCCTCTCATGTGCCAGGCCTAAGTAAAGGACAGAGGGGTGCCCTTCCCCTTCCATTTCCAATCTTAGCCTGGCTCCAGGGCTCTGCTCAGTGCCACTGCTTCCTTACAGCCTTCTACACACACACGCACACCCCCCAGCCAGGGCAAGGCTTGCTGTCTCCCAACTCCTGGGGGATAGTCCCACACCTCTATTTGGCTATTCCTACTTTCTGCCTTGTGTGACAGTTCTGTGCATCTGGTCCCGTCCCTTACTAGCATGTGAGGTCCTTGGGAACAGAAGCTGGCTCCTGCTCACCTAACCAGTTTGGTTGGATTGACTGATATTTAGACCATCTGTTTGGTTTTGATGCATCTAGCCTCAAAGGTGTTCACACAAAGCCATGGCACCAAAACCAAGTCTCTGGAATGCTCTGGAGGGTGACTGGGCACAACTCCCTCTTTTTGTAAATGAGGACACTGAGGTTGAGCGAGGTTACTGAGGTATGCACCTTGACTTTCTGCATTCCTGATACGGCTAATCTCACTTCTCCCAGAAGCCATCTCAGATGCTCTCCGATGACATAAACATCTCTCACCTCCCAGTCTAGCTCTGTGAGATGTTATTCTGTCCAACTATGGCCAAGGGAGACATCCCAGATAAAGAAGTAAGAAGCAGCCCCAATTCTTCACTAGTGCAACTGGTGGGTTTCACTAGTTTGGCAGATTTGCTCACTGAAATGATTGATGGAACATAATCACTGTTTGTGGCTTTTTGAACTTTTAATGCAGGGAATGCAGCATTTGTCCCTACATTTCTCATGTGGTTAAACAGCTAAGGGGCAGTTCAATATGACCTCCAAAAGGATGGGTTCTCGGCCAACTCTGTAAGCTTTGCTTTTCTAATTAAGAACATTGCACACAATTATCAAATGTTCATCATCAAACATGAAAAACTGTCATAATAGGGACCAGATGAACTTCTGATACCTATAACATAGGTTACATGTAAACTAAACCAATAGCACAAAAACACTAGTTGATTAAATTTTGGTTCTGTCTTCTGGATCAGGGATGATCAATAGGTTTCCTCTCAGTTGCCAGTGGTCATTGTTTGGTGGCAGTTACTTACAGCCTGTGTTAAGAAGGATCCTGAGAGAGGTCCAGAGTAAGGTGCTGATGGATGACTGGGATTTCACAGAGTAGAAACTGGGACATTGAGAAAGGTCATTCTAGCAAAGGGGCCTGGCAGATGCTCAGCCACGTGGCCCATCCATGGTGACATCCACACCAAGTACCCTGGGAGCACTTGGTTCCTGACCCAAAAAAGACTACAAGCCTGAGGGTTGGGATGCGAACAGCCACTGGGGAATTTGAGTGAGCGCACACTTGGAGGGTGGTGGTGGCCCAGAGGCCTCTGTCAGCTATGATGGCAGGGAAACCTGAGGAGAGTCAGCTGCAGTGCAATTTTGCAAGGTCACTGTGACCCCCTCCTGCCAGGGACTCCCTCTCCTCGCCCAGGAGGAACAAGACCGTGCCTGCTTCATCAAGAAACTCAATGTTCATTAAGGCTGTGATTCCCAGCCTTGCAGGCAGTGCCAACGTGGTAGTCCCTTAAGACCTTCATACGTCTGTCTATCCATCCCAGAGACTGTCTACATCCCTAGACCAAAGAAAGCCCAGGGACGTGGCCCTGCAGCCCAGACCCCAGGAGGCTCACACAGCAGGGCTTAGGTCTCGCCTCTGGCCTGTGGCCCCCTTCATTCCCCTTCTCCTCAACTCCCACGACTCCCTCACCTGCAGGTGGACATTTGACTCCAGCACTTGAAAAAAATAAAAAGTGACAATGTGGAGCCAGGTTCAGGGCTGAGCTACAAAGGATTCACGCAATTCTCTTTGTCAGAATTCATTTTGTCAACGCCCCTCTCCTCTTCAGGTTGCACGCTACTGATCTCTTCGGGAACTTTGAGGAGACTGAGAATAAAGTGCGGGAAATGCCAGCAACCTCTCCAGGGGGAAGTGGCTCCAGAGTGGCACAAGAGGGGACACAGGCAGTGTGAAGGCAGAGCAGCGATGGGAGAAGAGCCACCAAAAGTCCCTGAGTCACAGTGGGAAAGGACCTTAGAGGCATCTGCTCAACCCCTGGCCTGATGTCATGGTCCCACAATTCAAGGACAGGGCCCCATCGGAGTTGAGACCACTACAGCACTCAGGAGTGTGGGCAGCCCCTAGAACATTCTTTCAGTCTGACCTAGGACTCCCTAGAGAGACCACAGGTCCAAGCCTAGAACCGTCCAGGAAAGGGCGGCCCCATGCCTAAGTCAGCCACACACAGGCTATCCCAGCCATTCACCCATATCCTTCCCACACAGGCACACACATGCTCTGCACACACACACACACACACCCTCCACCAATGGAGAATCTAGATGCTAAGTACTCACAAATGTGCAGAGAAGCTCGTGCATCCAGCTCATACTTCTGCCCTGCACTCCAGGCCTGGGTGTCCAAGTCAATGGGCCATGCCTCCTTGAATGGCTAATGGGCATCTCAAACTTAGCCTGTGAAAAACTGAGCACCTGATCTTCTCCCCCAGCCTCCTCTACACCTAGGCTTCCTCATCCCAGCTAACCACAACTCTGTCCTTTGAGTTGCTCTCACTAGTATCCTCAGAATCATTCTTGCTTCCTCTATTTCAGCCAAACCCCACATCAGATCTGCAGCAAGTCCCATCAGCTCTGCTTTCTTTCAAGGTAAGTCCAAAATCTGACCACTTGTCACACCTCCCCTGCCTCCACCCTGGTCCAGCCCCCATCCTCTCTCATCTGGATCATGTGCCACTGGCTCACAGCAGCCTGGGTGAGCCTATAAAAGGTAAGTCTAATCACACCACTCTTCTCAATCACGCCTCTTCTCGTGGCTGGATGCCGTCATACACCCCTTAGACTCCTCTTCAGGAATATAGAATTTACCCCCTAGATGTTGGGAGTGGCACCAACCACCAGCCCACAGCCATCATCCCCTCAGGCACTGCCTCAGCTAAAAGTCACACCCCCTCTTCCAGGCAGCCTGCACCCAATGCCTGATCAACACCGGGGTGTAAGGCCTGGCTGTCTCACCCCAACTCAGGTTGCCTGTGGAAGGTGAGCCTGTCTTCAGACCTCCCTGCAGGAGGCCTCCCTTAAGGCTGCATCACAGCTCAGCTTCTCCCTCTGCTTTGTCTGTTTCCCTTCCTTCTCCTTTCCTTTTCCTTTCCCTTGCCCCTTCCTTTCCCTTCCATAGGTGTTGATCCCAAGAGAACTCCCTGATAAACCTTCTGCCCACTAATCTTCATCTCAGAGTCTACTTCCTGGGGAACGAAACCTGTGACAAAGACCCCACGTGGCCTGTCCCTCTTTCTTCTGCTTTCACTTAGGCTTCCACCACTCTCCCCTCACTCACTCTGCTCCAGTCACGCTGGCTTCCTTGCTGTTCCTTAGGATGACAGGCATGCCCCAGCCTTAGGGCCTTTGCCTGTGCTCCCTACTCTGCCTGGGAGCTTTCCCCACATGTCTCTACATGGCTCACTCCTCATCTCTTTCACGTCTTTACTCAGATATCAACTTCTCATGGAGGCCTTCCTTGGCCAGCCCATCTACAACTGCAATAGCCCTAACACTTCTATCCCCTCCCTATTTAGTTTTCTCCTTAGCCATAACACCAGATGCATATACTGTGCTTTGTTCATGTCTCCCCAGTAGGGTGTAAGCTCCATGAGGTCAGGAATCTTTGTTTTTTGTTCAAGGTGGCGTGCCCAGTACCTAGAATAGTGGGTGACACATCATAGGTGCTCATTAGACATATGTTGAATAAATGAATTAGATTCAATGTTGTGAAATCCATTCTTTCATTCATCCACCCATTGATCAATCTCTCCATTCTTCAAGAATGTACTGAGCATCTTCTCTGGACACACCAGGCTAGGTATTGTGGGAAGCTCTCTCTCTCTCTCTCTCTCTCTCTCTCTCTCACATGCACACACACACACACACACACACACACAAACCCACAACCCTCTCTGTCAATGGTTTCATGGTCCAGGAAGAAGAGGAACAATATGAGGCTGAAAGGACTCAGAGGAGCAGAAGATCCTGCCACCTGGGAAATGAGCCATGGGAGCCTTCCTAAAAGAGAACATGGGAGGACAGGGAGAATTTAGAGAGGGGGGCATGGAGGGAGGACACCCAAGCCAAGGGAAGGATAGGATCAAAGGTGCGGATTTCAGTGTGTTGGGGGAGCACAGCTCAAAGGGCACAGAGCTTTGGAAGACACTAGGAGAGACTCCTGGGATGGTTAGTGACGCCAGCAGATGAAGACATCAGACCTTTAGCCCGTGGACAGTGGGGAAACCATAAAGGTCTCTGTGCAAAAGACTGATATGGTTACAAATACTCCACTTTCCAGGCAGACAGCACAGTCATCAAAGATGGAGAAGGCCTAGAAGGAACATCAGAAGTCAGGCTGCAGGGTGCAGAAAGCTGGCTCCAGTCCAGTGTCATCACCAACTGTGCAGGTGATATTTGGTGAGACCAAACCACATTTCCTCCTTTTTGGCCCACTAATACCTGTCATAGAACCCCAGAGTCACTGAGCTGCAGGGACCTCAGAGGTCATCTAGTCCAGGTTACTAAACACCAGGCTGGGAAATCAATTTACTGAGCTGTGTTTTTAAAGTGAAATAGAAGAAAAAGGACTATGTCAGAGTACATAACTTATAGAAAAGGTAAAATTGCTTTGCAAAACTTCCGTTTCAGTTGTGTGTGTGTGTGTGTTGGTTCGCAATACAAATCCATGTCTGTGGGTCATAGTAATAGATGTTTGAAAGCCACTGATTTTGTCCACTCATTTTCCACTGTGTGAATTTCCCTTACAGCATTCTCAGTAAACTACATGGCCACTGTTGTCCACCTCCAGGAAGAGGATGCAGACCACCTCCCAAAGCAGAAACCCCTTCTTTTGGCTGCTCTGTGCCTACGAAGTATTTCCTCACACTGATCTCAGATCTGCCCATTTTCCTTCTTCCCGTTGGTCTTTTCTAGCTCTCTGAAAATCTTTCCCAAATAAATTCAATCCCATTTCAATAACAGCATTAACAGAATTGAAGACAACTCTGTAGGACTCGTGACCGTGTTCATTCAAGATGTCAGGGCTCACCTATTTCTATTGCCTGCCAGCACTCCTTCTCCAGGAAGCAAGACCTGAGTTTTCATTCCAGGCAACCACCTCAACTCCACTCACATTCAACACGGCTTCAGTGGGACGGACCCCAGCACCTGCTCCAGAGATGGCCAATGGGAGCACCATAGACACAGGGACAGGCTCCAGAGTGGACACATGATCCAAGCTGAGCCAACGAAAGACAGTCAGGGACTTTCACTGAAGTTATTAGAAAAAATGGTAGCATGCTAAGATGGTAGACTATAATAAGTCCACGACTGCAACAAACATCTTTACCAAAGCCTAGGGCCAATCTGCCAATGGCAATGAAGCCACTGCAGAGGAAAGTAAAGAAAGAGGACAAAGAGGAAGAGAGAGAGAGGAAGAGACGTTGAAGTCCTCATCCTCAGTACCCGAAAACTGGGTCTTTATGGACATAATCAAGTTAAAATCAGGTCATTAGAGTAATCCCTAATCCAATATGACTGCCTTCCTTATAAAACAGAGAAACTTGGACACAGAGACAGACATGGGAAGATGGGGTGGAGACACAAGGAAAATACCACATAAAGACAGAGGATTGGCATGATGCCCCTGTAAGTCAAGCATGTCAAAGAATTCTGGCAAACCACCAGAAGCCAGGACGAGGCAAGGATGGATCCCTACAGATTTCAGAGGGAGCGTGGCCCTGCTGGCACCTTGATTTCAGACTTCCAGCTCCAGAACTGTGAGACAATACATTCTGCTGTTCTAAGCCCCATCATTTGTGGCACTTTGTTACAGCCGCCTAGGAAACGCGTTCAGCTGCTTACACTCACCTGATACCTACTGTGTGCACCATGCTGATCTGAGACCGTTACAAATATTCACTCACTTAACAGCCACGGTAGCCCTAGAAAGCAGTGCTATTTTTATCCCTGTTTTCTAAGAGAGGAAACTGAGGCACAAAGATGTTAAGTCACTCGCCCAAGGTCGCAGAGCTTATAAGAGGTGGGGCCAGCTTCCAAGTCCAGGCAGGGCTGACCACTAGACAATATTCTCTCCCAAGAGACTGGGGCGTCCTGATGATGCTGGAAAGGCTTAGAGTCCACGGGTCCAATGTCAGTGATGGAGTCAATAGATATTTGTTTTTGCTTATGGTCTGGGGGTTCACGGTTTTTATTTTGGTTTTTGGTTTTTTTGAGACAGGCTCTTACTCTGTCACTCAGGCTGGAGTGCAGTGGAGTGACCATGGCTCTACATCCTCTGCTTCCCAGGCTCAGGTGATCCTCCCACCTCAGCCTCCCAAGTAGCTGGGACCACAGGTGTCCACCACCACACCTGGCTAATTTTTGTATTTTTGGAGATATGGGGTCTCACTGTATTGCACAGGTGGGTCTCAAACTCCTGACCTCAAGTGATTCGCCCACCTCGGCCTCCCAAAGTGCTGAGATTAAAGGTGTGAGCCACCGCACCCGGCCAGGTTATTGCTTAAGTTCTTCTGATTTGGGTTTCCGTCACTAACCACCTCACCCTGCCCCATGGGCATCCCAGCTCTGCGGACCTTGCTCTACAGTATATATCTCAGGCGCTTTGTCATCCCACCCTCTCCATACCTCCCCTGGGTGTACTACCATTTGAGGATGTCCTTTATTTATTGCCTTGTAACAAAGTTTCTTAAAAATGACACATAGGCGGCCGGGTAAGATGGCTCACGCCTGTAATCCCAGCACTTTGGGAGGCCAAGGCAGGTGGATCATGAGGTCAGAAGTTCAAGACCAGCCTGACCTATATGGTGAAACCCCATCTCTACCAAAAATACAAAAATTAGCCAGCATGGGGGTGTGCACCTGTAGTCCCAGCTACTCGGGAGGCAGAGGAAGGAGAATCACTTGAACCCAGGAGGTGGAAGTTGCAGTGAGCCGAGATCGCACCACTGCGCTCCGGCTTGGGCAAAGAGTGAGACTGTCTCAAAAAAAAAAAAGCAGGGGGAGCTCTCTGGATGGTCCTCAGGGTTCAAAAAGCAGAGAGTGGCTGGAAGGAGCAGCAGGGAGCCTGAAGGGAGTTTCCTGAAAAATTCTTCAGAGAAAATCTCTCTCCCAAGTTTGAAGCAGAAAGAATGAAAGGAAAGAGGAATGACAACAAATACACAAGAAAGTCATGTGTGGCCTCAGGGAACTGGGCATCCACACAGGCTTGGGTGTTGACTGGGAGAGATGGAAGGAGGAAGGAGGCCGAGGAGGAGACCTCGTCAATGTCTCCACGTGCTCTCCAGGCCCTGTCAATCATTTCTCTCCAAGCATCTCTCCAATCCCACCCTTTATCTCCTTTAAGAAATCTTGGAGCTGACCAAGTCCCACAAAAAGACCGTTCTAGTGCTCAAAGGGGAAGGAGACTTCCTGATGAGTAGAATCTTTCAGGCTGGAGCACCACAATTTTGTGCAAGAACACAAAATCACATTCTGTAAAACCCAGAGGTCTGGAGAAGAGACACAGGAACTCGCCATCAGCTTTCGGCCCCTGTGCCCTGGAGGCAGCCCATAGCAGGTGAAAGACCAAGTTTCAAGCCAAAAGATAAAAGTGCGATTAATAAGGAATGGGTGGTAAATGTTTGTAATTCAGGATCCCATACCATCAGAATGCAACACATTGAAGAGGATTTGGAGAATTTCAGAGGCCTCTGATGGGAGGCAGTTTGGTAACACGCCCTCACCTTAGTGTTGATGAGAGACAGGGTAAATGCAAGACAAAGGAGGAAGAGGCAGGAGGCTGGTGGGGGGAGACAGAAAACAGAAGCAATGAGGTGATGGGAAGAGAGGACAGGAGAGAAAACAGACAGTGAAAGAGAAGTATAAGACATGGAGGGGCTGGGACGGAACGGTTCCTGGGGCAGTGGGGAGGGTGGGACTGCCCACCATGTATGAGGGCAGAGATGCCCAGGCCAAGGGAGGGCTCATCCAGCTGCATCGTGGGCACATAATGGGAGACCTGGGGCCTGGAGGAATAGCAGAGGGGTCTAGGAGGCCAACAGATCCCACTAATCGATGACTGGCTAACCTTCATTAAACAGAACTTTACAAATGGCTTAATTTGAATTTCCAATACTTGATAGATTTCAAACCCAGAACAATTATTTCTGATGTAAAGGATCAATACACAGTTTCCCAAACTGAATCCTAAGGAAATGGAAACACTTCCAACAGGGTTGCTAGGATTAAAACTCCTTCAAATGCCAAATAGACACTGACTTATCTCTTTTTAAACAACTTTTTTGTAAGGCAAAGGTTAGCATTGTAAGGAAAGGCAGGATGAAAATTAATCTCCCGTACTGTGACCTCTTCGGGCTGGGTTTGAATTACATTTCCACATGGCCTGTGAAGATCTTTCGTGTCTCTCGCTCCATTAGTTGGTGTACTTAGCAAAGGTCGGGTAATGAACAGGCGTACTTTTCTAGCCCAGAACGAGATCCTGGCACACGGCCTTTTTCTGCCTTCCCTGGTGTGTTGGAGGTCACCGGTGTGGGCGTGAGTCATCTCTGCATGCTCCTTGTCCTGAAGGTGCCTGCAGATGATGGACGCTAACTACTATTGTCACCACAGCTCTGGGAGGGCACAGGTCTCACATGCTTCCTCAGTGCTCCAGGGGCCAGAGAGAATTTAGAGGAAATCCTCAAGTGTGTCTGAATTTTCTGCAGGAGAAATTCATTTGTGCCTTTCAGGGAACTGCTTCATTTCAAGCAACTCTGCCAGCTGAAGTCAAAAGAGGGAGGAAGAAGCAGAGGAGGACAAAGAAGAAGAAATGGTGAGGGATGCCAGTGTCATAAGAAAGCTTCCCATTCCCGACACCCAGTGCTTTCTGTCTGCTGGCCTCATCCATGGTTCACATTCATGTGGGTCCCTGAGCTTCACGGTCCACTGTGTCCCATTTATTTGCCTTCAGAGTAGGATCTGAACTCACCCCTTTCGTAAGATGGCATTAGCCGAGAGGACGGACAGAGCTTGTGTTGGGTAATCATGTGCTTTTATTCTCCAGCAATGGAACCTCCCTGTTCTGGGAACATAGAGAGAGGAACTAGGTCTGGCCTTGCCCCAGGAAACTTAAAACTGAGGGAAGATGGATGTGTAAGTCGTAGGCTGGCACACACCAGCACAGGCGACACCGGTCATGCCTCCCCCTCCACCCACATCCTGAGAGAACGCAGCCCAGGTTTCCTGCGGTCAGAGAAGAATGTTCCACCCGTTTATAGAAGAGAATTCAGCTCATTCTCTGTCCGGCTTTTCCTCCCTCTGCTGCTTCTATCCTAGAAGTCATCCAGCCATCTGTTGGGTTATGCTTCCTCCAGTCTCTTTCCTCAGTAGTTTGGAAGCTCCACATTCCATTCCTGGTTGTTTAGTGCTGACTCTGTGAACATTTAAACACATACTGAATGTTATACTTCTCAAAGTCTAAAGAGAATGGGAATCTTTCATATCGTACTCCTTCCACACTCCCCACACCCTAAACTTCTTTACCTAGGATGGTCGCCTGTCTTCAAACACACACAAAAGGCTGCTGCTCTTTTAGCTGATATTTGTGTGAAGGAAGAAGGAAGGAATGGGTAAGAACCAAGAAGACTGAAGGGAGAAAAGCAAGGGGGAGGTGGCTGAGTCCAAGGACAGGAAATGGATGGTGGCTACAGGCGTGTAGGGGAGCAATCGGAAGAACCCAGGCACAGTCTAAATGTCCAGGCCACAGGACACCTTGCCTACCAGCCACACCATCTTCAGGTCCCCTGCTCTCTGAGTCCTGGCCACCAGCAGCCCAGTGACTGAGTGAGGAGGGGCGCCCTGGAGGGCACCTCCCCACTGTGCTGGAGGGGCCCCCACAGGCAGTGAGGAGGGGCTCCACGCTGTTCTTTGGGATGAAAGCTAGCACACCAGAACAGCCAGGGCTGGGATAGTGGGGTTGACATCAAAGATCCCCAGATCTCTCCTCTCCATCCTCTGCCTCTCCTTTTCACTGGGCTAAGAATCTGCCAGTGACAAGCCCTCCCAAGGGAAAGAGAAACTGTGAGATGAGATGTGAAATCAGACAACGTTCAGAACCAGAGCCCACCACCGTGGCAGAGCCTCACCTCCCAAAACGCCCTTCAGAGGATCCACCCATGGTTCCCCCCACCTTGCCAGCCTGTCTACTTATCATTATTATTTTTCCAGAACCAGCTATTAAGATGGATATAGAATATTCCTCATTCCGTACCCAAGACCGAGAGTGATCTTTTTAAAATGGAAATTGGATCATATCCGTTACCTGTGTAAAGTCCTTTGATTGCTTCCCATCTCCCTTAAAATAAAATCCCAAGTCCTCACCTTGCCCTGCAGGGCTCGATGTGGCCTGGCCGCTGTCTGCTCCTCCCACTGGGCGGTGTGCTCATCGTGCTCCAGCCCTGCACGGCAGCCTCTCTGACCCTTGGAACGGCTGGTCTGGTTCCCAGCTCACGCACTCTGCACAAGAAGGTCCCTCCACCGAGAACACTGTCTCTCTTCTTTTGTCCTGGCTCGCTCCTTCTCATCCATCAAATCTCAACCTCAATGTCACCCCCTCGGAGAACCTTCTCCAACCCCCCTATTGAAATTAAGCACCGCCACCCTATATATTTTCCTTACACAGCACTATCTTTCTTTCTTTGTCGCGCTTCCGTCAATGCGTGATTACTTCTCCATGTGCATGCTTTCTGGGTGTATTGTCAGTCTCGTCCCACCAGGCTGCAAGTTCCACTGAAAAGGGCCCTGTCTTCTGTACCATTGTTTCTCCAGCACCTAGAACAAGGCCCTGTACCTAAAGGCTACTCAGTAGTTATTTGTTAAGCGAATGAATGAATTTATTAAATAAACATTTATTGAGCATTTCAAGGTTGTGATGAAGATCAAGTGAGAAAAATGCTTATCACCATGAGTACCTCATTACTATTTGTACCTGCAATAAACTTGCAGACAATCGCATGAGCCAATGACCAGCCCATTTTGGGTTACTTCCAGTACAATCTGAACAACAGCAACCACGGAAAAGGTCAAGGTTCTGTTACACTTTGCATAACAAGAAGCATTCACACTCTGATCATTTGGATTAATCTCCTGACTCAGGTTTGATCTATTTTTGTCAAGCAAGCAAACATATACTGATATTTGCAAAGAGCCTCACGCACGTGGTGCCACTAAAATATGGCTGCATTTTCCATAGTAATTGTCTCTAGAAGCTCATTCCCAGCTGCGCTGGCTCATTTAGCTAATCTGCAGTAAGTATGGTATTGATCCCAGCACCATGGGAGGAGCACATTAACCTGGCCCAAGGAAGGGTGATCCCTTTGGCTGCATGGTCACTTCACAGGCTTGGCTGTGGTCTAAAAGCCACACTGAAATAGGCTGGAAGCCAGGCCTCTGCCCTCACCTCCCCTACCTCCCCTCCTGAGCAACACATACATTCGCACAGGCAGGGAATCCGAGCTGGTCCCAAGGAGAGTGGCAGTGTGACAGCAGCCTCTCAAGGAGACATTATCCCTCCAGTGAAAGGCTCTTGTCATTCATTCCTTCATTCGTTCATAAGAGACGATACATTACAAATGTGATAATACCCAACGCTCACTAAGATGAATCAATATTGATATTCTCATATGCTGCTTGTGGAAATGAGAATGAGCAAAATTATTTGAAAAGCCAATTTAGTAGAATGTATCAAAATGTCCATATGATTTGACCCCGTAATTCTACTTCTCTGAATGTATTCTTAGGAAGTGGTCAGGGGTCTGCAGTATTGCTTATAATAATTATCAATGTCCAAAATTAGGGACTGGTTAACTGGCTAAGCTACTGTGTATCTTTTCAAAGAATACTCTTTAGCCACTGAAAAGTATTTGTGATTTATCATGTAGGGAAGGGGCAAGGGGACAATCAGCTTTCAAAATAGTGTGGATAACTTGTAGATCAGTATCCCTAAATGTTCAAAACTAAACTTGCAGCCAGGCGTGGTGGTTCACACCTATAGTCCCAGCTACTCCAGAGGCTGAAGTGGGAGGATTGCTCGAACCCAAGAGGTTGAGGCTACAGTGAGCCATGATCGAGCCACTGTACTCCAACCTGGGTGAAGTACAGAGCAAGACCCTGTCTCAAGGAAAAAAAAAAAAAACAAGCTAAATGTGCTAATATACATAGAAAACTACTGGGTTGATAAAAGAAAAGGTGGATACACCCGAGAATGTTATATTATTCTCCATTCTGTGTTTGAAATATTTCACAATTTTAAAAATGAAAAGATTGAGAAGATATATACCAAAATATTGACAGTGGATGTGGGATTTCAGGCTATCTTTAATTTTTCTCTGAAAGGTTCTCAATTTTCCAGATTTTCTAAACTTGTATTTTTTTTAGTATCCAAAAAGAGAAAAAATAAAGCTTCCTCTGCAAACAAAGCAACATAGGCACAGAGTATCCAGTTGGTGAGCACCTGCCAAGGGCAGGGCCTGGGGAACAGCCATGAAACAGATATAGAGGGGTGAGAACGGCATGCCAGGCAGGAAGAACAGCTCAGATACAAGCTCAAAAGTGGGAAAAAACGTTGTATGGGCCGGGCACGGTTGGCTCACGCCTGTAATCCCAGCACTTTGGGAGGCCAAGGCAAGATGGATCAAGACCATCCTGGCCAACATGGTGAAACCCCGTCTCTCCTGAAAAACACAAAAATTAGCCAGGCGTGGTGGCAGGCGCCTGTAATCCCAGCGACTCAGGAGGCTGAGGCAAGAGAATCGCTTGAACCTGGGAGGCGGAGATTGCCGTGAGCCGAGATCGTGCCACTGCACTACAGCTTAGCGACAGAGCGAGACTCCATCTAAAAAAAAAAAAAGTTGTATGAACAAATTGGTAAATCCTTGTTTGGCTGTCAGGACCTGTGAAAGGTGCGGTAGGAAATCAGACTAGAAGGGTTGGAAACACCCAGAAGTCAGACAATTGGGAGCCATAAAAGAGGGCTGGGGAAGAACAACAGAATGCAACGAGGTGTCAGCAGGCTTTGTGTCAGCCTGGCCCCACAGGTGGGAGTAGCGGGTGGTGGGGTGGGCTACACTGCAGCCATGGCTCTCAGTGGAGAGGCTGGAATGTGATCAGGTGCTGAGCCAGGGCAGTGGCAGCAGGGCCACCCAGGAAACATCAACAGACAATTCCCTGCCTGTCTCGCAAGACCTGGCACAGGCTTTCTGCAGTGCTGGGAATAGCTCAAGCTGAGGCGCCAGACTGCCTGGGTTTGATCCTGACTTCACCACCCATTAGCTGTGTGACCATGGGCAAGTTACATAACCTCTCTGTGCCTGGGTGTTTTCATCTGCATAGTGGGGATACTAATAGGAGGGTGTCATAGAGCTGTTGTGAGGATCCAGTGAGTTAATGCCCTAGTACAGAGTAACGGCCCCATTAGCCAGCGTTGTTCCCTCTGACCCGAAGTCCACTTGCAGTGGCCCGAGAAGAGCCTGCTGCCTGCAGGACCACCCGCATCTGCAAGGGGCACAAGCCAAGGCACACAGTGTGGGCTCTGTCTCTCTGATCCTCCCCAAAAAGTTATAAAAGAGTTACAATGTTAACCAAGTCAAGATCAAGGAGAGACTGGAAGGATGCTGTAGAAAGGGCCAGTGGCCTCGCCTCCAGTCTCAGCGCTGCCATTAACTCCCTGAATCAGAATCAGAAGTCAGGCTGAGGATCTTTGTCCTGGGGCGGAATCCCGAGGCCCCTGGCTGACGATAGCTCGATAGCTCGTCTGGGAACGGCCTCCTCTTCTGGGCCCAGGGCCGCTTTTATAACTCCATCACCAGCCTGGGGCCAGAAAGTGAATGGGCATGGCTTCCTTTGACTAAAGGGACCTTTAACAGAACCTATTCTGGGCCAAGATCCATCTACTTATAAGGAAATAAACAAAAACTCCAGTTACCCATCATGTACACCTTGCACCCACCAGTTCTGAATGTGAAGTACAAGTGGCTTCTTTAAAAATTAAAGGGTTGAAGGCAGAGCTGCCTTTGGTCTAAGTGGGCAGGAGAGGTTGGTGGGAGCAGGCAGTCCCCAGCAGCCCCATCTTCTCTCCTGTTTCCAGATCCACAGAAGTGATAAACAGGCTCATTACAAGGCAAAGGATATGCACAATCAATCCACGCCTTTAGGGCTGGGCTACAGTTTAAGGAGAGGAGATGAGAGGATAAATAAAAAGCCCTATTTTCGAGAGAGCCATTTAAGCTCGGAGAGAGGCCATAATAATGTGCACACCAGCTCTGCTTAATTCGTCCCTGGCTCTCTCGAAATTGCCCCAAGATAATCAAAAGGAAGTGGAGAGGAACAACACAGGCTCCAATTCAGGAACGGCTGTAGTCATTAGAACCCGATGCCTGGATCACGCTGTCAGGCAGTGCGGCTGGTCACCATGGGGCCTCCCACTGTCCTCCAGTGGCAGAAGACACTTCAGTTCTTCCTGTCTCACCCTTAAGTTGAAAAGCATAGAACTGACACATCCACAACTGTATTTCTCAAATCATGTCTCAAAGAGATAAATGACTTCCTTCACCCGCCGTTGTCTGACCTGGGTCTGGGAATAGATAAATTCATTTTATTCGAGATCTGGAGCTCCATTTTTCTCCTGGCGCCATCTATAATCCCATCTCCTTCCATGTTTGAGGCACTCAGTGTGATGAATGTGCCCCAGGCTTAGGGTGAGAGGCGAAACCTCACTAGGAGGACGGAGCAGCTGATCTTCCGGCCAATCCCACGTGACAACCTGCTCTTAGGGCATGTTGGGTTCAAGAAGCCACCACTGGAAGGAACCGTACTTTGTTCCAAGCAGGAATTCCTTCCTCTTTCTGCCAGGCTTCTTCTTTACCTGGCTGTGGATAAGCTCAAGCCTGCCTCAGAGAATGGCGGGGCCCCTTCCACATCCCCAGCAGCAGGAGATGAGGGCTGGCTGGGGTCAAAGGAAGACAGGACAAACAACCCAACCCTCACCAGACAGTCCACACCCTCAGCTCCTGCAAAGCTACATGGGCCTAGAGAAAGATTCTCTATCGACAGTAATTCTTCTGGGGGATTCTCACATAGCAAGACCACAAAAGTGACCCTCTTCCGTCTCCTCACTGCCCACCAGGTTGGTGTATTGGGGTCACCCAAACCCCACAAGCTTCACTTTTTTCATTCATGAGGAAGGGATCTTAACTTTTACCCTGCAAGGTTTCAGAGGACCAAGAACATACACTGGTAAGACGCAAGGGCCATCACCATTCTGTCCTAACTGAGTCAAATCACAGCAGAGTGCCTGATTCAGTGTGTCTCAGACAAAGCTACCCAACAGCACCATCAGGAAGCAGACAGATAGACAGGTAGGTAGGTAGGTAGGTAACAGATATAGACAGATGGTGATGGCCAGGCCCCTGCCAGTGGAGTGGGTATCAGTATTTTTCAGTGTGCAGCCAGGTCCAAGAAGCTCTGGCCCAGTTTTCTCACTCACCCATTCCTTTCTTCAGGACCCAAGATCAGCTCCTTGTCAGCCACCAAATGGTTAACACAATTAGGTTCAGTGGGCTCCGGGGCAGCCCCTGCAGTGACCTTCATAAGGAGAGGCAAAGGAACAATGACACCCTGATCATGACTCGTCAGAAGGGATACTGGCTTGAAGCAAAGACAATGGCGATGGCAAACTAGTTGTTTTTGAGCCCAGGCTGAGTGCCAGGCACTGTGCTGAGCGCACGGTGTCTCCTTCCATCCTCATTTTAACCCTCCAGGTGGCACTGATAGGAAGGCGACTTTAGTGATGAGAGCACTGAGACTTAGAGGAGTCAACAGCTGTCCATGGTCACATGGATCCTATGTGGCAGAAAAAGATTTCACCTATGGTCCCATGGCAGGGACACATTCGTCACCCCCCCTCCCTGATGTAACCTCATCTTAGTCAAGGAGAGGGCACAGGGAAACTCAGCCCAGAAGGCGGAAGCCAGTTTCAGCTGTGAGGTAGCTCTGGCAGAGCAGGAAGAGCGCATGCTCGGCTGACAGTCAGGTGTGGGTCCACACGCATGCTCTGAATCACTCCCAGCTGCTGGCTTTCAGCACATAGTGGCAGAATGAGGCAAGCTCACAGAATGGTGACCCATTCGGATGGCAAGGTCCCAACCCCTGAGACCAAGATCTTAACAATCCTAATACACAGACTCAGACAAAGATTAAGCTGTGGAGGCTCCTCCCCATCAGTCCATCATGCTTGCCCCACAGAAAGTTGCATGTGCATGTGTCCCTGTGTGTATGTGGGGAGCTGTCCAAGGTCACTCACTAGTTACAGATAGAAATCTTTCTGTAGTCTTGGGATGCTGGACTCTTAAGTGCAACGCTCCTTTTCTTAAAAGGCAGCACTGCAGGACCTTTGGCCAAGGACAGGTTCTCCACTGGGTAAACAACCCTCCTGGTCCAATTGGGTCCCTGGACTGTTGGCCTAGATCAGCCTCGTGGCTCACGGTAGATGTGGTGGTTTGGTGCTCAGTATCCTCTCCACCCTCCTTCCAGTGGGCTGTCCTGTACCACAGGGTCAAGAAGACCCAAAGCTACATTTCTCAGATGCCCTGGCAGCTCAAAAGTGATTTGGGTACAGCCAATCAGAGGCACTTGAGTCAGCGGCTTTGGCAGATGAAGGTGAGGCAGGGGCCGCACTGCCTCTGCTTCTGCTCCTTCAGCTTGTGCAGAGGTATCTGCAGGATACTAGCAAGTCAAGAAGTGGATCCCTGGGCATCACTGTTTTACTCTTTGAAGCTCACTGGTGACTGCTTCTGGATTCCCCTACTTCCCTGATTGTGGCAGAGGCAGGGGCTCCTCTGGCCAGCCAATTCTACAGCATGGTTCTATGTGCCATTTGTGGAGACCTAGCTGAGACCCTGCTTCTCTCACCCCTCTATGATTCTGTAAGCACCTAGTCCCCTGTTTTAAATCCCTTTTATCCTTAAACAACTAAAGTTACTTCTATTATCTGCAACTAAACAAACTCTGATTCATACGAGTACCCTCTCACCAACTTACCTGGCCTCAGGAAGGGACCCAAGTAAATAAGGGGGAGACAGCACTGCGCTGAACCAGGAGCCAGAGATGGAGACCTCTGCCTCTAGTCACAGGGGCACCCGAGTGAGTCACCTGAGCCTCCACATCTGTGCCGTGAAGACAGCCATGTAGCCCACACCCATAGGGCTGTCAGCAAACACACCGGACTGGATGCTTCAGATGCTTAGTCTGAGCAAGGAGAGAAGCTGCAAATAGGGAAATGGTCCTGGCAGATGAATCGGCCATACAGTGGGTCACAGAGGAGGCACAGGTGCCGGAGTCCGAGAAGCATTCCTAGCAGGAGTCAGCACTGACATGCGGGGGAGGTACGGCGGGAGAACCAACCAGAGCAAAGACCTAAGTGTGTCCAAGAGTCTTGGGAATTTGGGCAGTGGTAAAGTGGAGGGCAAGGTGAGGGCTGGGCTGCATTGGGAAGTGTCTCAGGAGGGCAGGAGGGCAGGGCCAGGCTGGGAACTCAGGCTTTCTTCCAGGGGTTTCAGGAGCCCCAGTGGCACCAGGCAAACTTCACACCTACCAGCCTCTCAGCTGGTGCCTCTTCACAGTCGTAGCACCCAACTTCCTGCGTGTTTCAACATCCACAGCCAACCTGGGAGGTGGGAGGGCCAAGTCCTGTTTGTCCCATTTTACAGATGAAGGAGGTGAGGCTCAGAGGTAGGAAGTGATCCAAGGTCACACAGGGAGCACATGGCGGGGAAGGAAGTGGAAGGAAGTGGGCCAGGCCAGCCCTCCCCTGATGTTCAGTCCGGCTCTTCTCCACCAAGCCCCTGTCAGTTCTGCAAGGCCCAGCTCGTGGGGAGGCGCTGAACCTGCTGCTGGAGCAACTGCTCTCACCTGGTTGGCTTCTGGCACACAGAGACCCGAGTTCAAGGCTGAAGAAGGGGCCTGGGCTTCTGTACAAAGACCCGGAGGCCTGGAGTGAGAGCAATGGAGGCTCTGCCCACTCCCAACCCAAAGTCCTACCAGTCTTGTGATTTTAGGAAAAAGGACATGGGACCTAGAGATAGAAGGTTGATCCTAACTCTGCCCCTGACCCTGGGGAGGGCTCCTACCTCACTGAGTTTCAGCTTGCTTGTCTGAAAAATGGGGATAATAAACCTTACTTTTGTTACTCTCAAGGTTTCTGGAGAAACAAAAGTGATCCCTGGAGAAGGGACACAGAAGCCCCTGGTCACCCGTAAGACCCAGTTGTCTGGGGTCTTCATTTGAGGCCTGGGGCAAGAGGGATGGGGGCACATTTTCTCTCCTGCCCCTTGGTTCCCATCTCTAACAGGTGCCCCCTTCCCCCTCTGCCCAGCCTGTGGGGAAGCTCCCTGACATCTCTTTCCTGTCTGTGTCTTTGTCTTTCCTCGGGTCCCTTCTCTGAAGAATCAGGGGTGGGACTGGGGGATGTGGGGGCAAGGACAGTGGGAGGAAAAGCCTTCGGCAGCTAAGACTCCTTCCTGCTCTCTGGAAGGCAGAACCCGAGACCCCCGTGAGCTAGGTTTGGTCACCATCTCACATGGCCAAGGTGCTCGCCCTTTTGTTTCCAGCATCTTAACACAGCGCAGTCACTGCTGCCATCCCACCAACAGCCCCGTGACGAGTTCCATCCCATTAACTCCTCCATATCACCATGGCAACACCGGCTCCCGACTCTCCCAAAGATAGGAGATAGGCATGCCACCAACACCAGGGTTGGACTGCGCTCCAGCCACAGCTACGCAGGGACTAGCAGAGACCTTAACTCTTTCGCTGTTGTGGTAGCCACATTGCCAGAGCTCCTAATCTGCACCCAGCACAGCACCTGCCTCCAGAAACAACCCCTCGCCAAAGATACCCATGGCCACTGAGTGTGTTAGTTAGCACAGGGCTTTCAGGTTATTTTAGGTTAGGTTTCTCCATGGCTACTTGCCCGCCCTTTCTCTGCAAGGCACTGAAATCTAAGCTGACTCAAGACAAACCTGGAGTTTAGTAATTATACACAGCAGTTGTACATTTGTATTTTCTCACAATTCCCCAGTGTAAACCTCTAAAGCATATGGGGTGGCTCCCCTCACTTTATAGAAGAAATGAAAGCCTGGAGAGGTTAAGTGCCATGTCCAGCATCACATTGCCATTAAGTGGAAGACTCACTATTTGAATTCAGGGCAGGTTTTTACTTGGTAGAGTTAACATTTATGTAGTTCTAATATGCCAGGCACTGTCTGTGCTTGATGCATATTAACTCTTTTAATCCTCATATCAACCCTATGAGGTAGGTACTATCAATAGCTCTGCCTTACAGATGAGGAAACTGAAGCCCAGAGAGGTTAGGTAAATTGCCCAGTCACACAGAAAGAGATGGAGCATGGACTCAAGGCCAGGAGTCTGGTCCTGAGTATGTGTCCAGAATCACAATACTATGCTTGATTATAATTCTAGAGATCCTCACTTCCAGTCGCACCCCATCCCACCCTGAAGTCAAGAAATTGACCACCTGGCCATCGCTTCAATAGCCACGCCTGGCTCTCACTGAACCGGCTCGCCTCTCTCTCAAAAGAACTGGCTACTTTTGAGGATTTTATCTCCCCAACCAGCCTGCTGCTTTCTTTTCCAATTTCCCTGGCTCGAAGTGATCTCACGTTTCCACTCGTCACACTGGGCTTTAAAATGCTCCCATTTGGAACAACAGCCAGGAATTGTCTTCCTTCAGAGAGAAGAGCCTTCCAATGCCCTCGCAAGGGAAGTCCCTCTTGTCCTCCCACACTCAGCCTGTCTCCAAAGACCATTAATGCAATCACTTAACAAGAGGCTGGCTCTAATAGAAAGAAAGAAAGAAAGAGGAGGAGCATTGTTAGTGGTTTGAAGGGGAAAAGAAATCATAAAATCCATCAAACCTGTATTTGTCTCATTAAAAGTGTTTCTAATTTATAATGTCCTGGAATGCAGATGCCACCCAGCTGTGCGGGCCTGGTAGTACTGCCTGGCACACCACCCCCCCACACTCCTGGGCCCCCTCTCCCACCTCGCTGGGACTGCCATCAATTTCTGCTCATCAGCAGCACTTACAGTAAATGGATTCATTTGTGGCAATGGGAGCTGAGAGACAAAGGTGACAATATAATTAAGGTTTTTAATTCTATGCCTGAACAGTTAAGTCCAGAACTCATGATAATTAGCTGGCTGTAATGAAAGATCTTTAATCGTTATTTTCCCTTTGTTTCCTATAATTGTTCATTTTGGCCAACTACATTTGTCCTTTCATTTGAATCTGGCTGCACAGTTCTATGTCACTTCCATTATTCCTATAAACGCTAAAGAAAACATGTTGTGGAGCCGGTCATTTACAAAGTCGGTGGCGAGATGGCCTAGGGAGCTCATCCATGCACATCTGCTGACGGGGGCCGTGGCTACTTTCTGGAGGAGAGGAAAACTGGGCTCCCAAAATCCACAGGACCGGGGATGTGTCTACAGAAAAGCAAGCACTCGCAGGAGAGTGAGAAAGCAACAAGCCCTTCACAGCTAAATTGGCCACATGAGTTGGTTTGCAAACTAGTTCTCAGAGAGATGATTGTTACTACACAGTTTCTTGATTCTCAAATGTATGCATTTTTTTTTCACATTAGTGTTCCTCTTAGAATGTATCTTATAATTGGTGGTATATTTAATGTCATGTCTGTCTTTTGTATTTCCTGAAAATTTGTCAATTGACAGTGTTTCCGACAGTTGATGGCACCTTAGATTTGATAAATCATGATGAGGAACAAGTCACTTACTGAGGATCTGCTACGTCCCTGCTCTCCTGGTCTCCACAAAGTGGAGGATCATCAACTCAGCCTCCTCTCCAATCACTGCTGGGTGGCCAGAGAGGGCATTTATCACTTGCTATGGAGAACCCTGACTCAACTATGGATTCAGGTGGTCAGATTTCCTACAGGCAAGTGCCTCTCAGGAACCAGAAAACGAAAGCAAGAAGGCTTGGGGTTTCTAGCAAGGAAACAGAAGAACCCAGGACTGCAAGCTCTGCCTCACAGCTGCCCAGGACTGGAGAAGAGCTCAGCTGGGAAAACTGGGTGGTGGGACTGTGCTAGAACGGAAAACCAGCCTAGGACAGGTTATAGGGAACGCACTGGGATCTGGAGGACACCTGGACAGACCTCTGTGGCTTGTGAGACATCCCATGTCATTCTCCCCTCCCTCCACTCCTTCTCTCAGTCCTGAAAGTCGTTTGCCCAAGGCCACATGCAAGGTCATATATTTCTGGAGAGGATTAGGACTAATCGGTGCCTCTTCTGATGTACTGCCCTTCAACTCAAGGTTTTGGATGTTGCCTCATCTCAAATTGCCTCTAATTTCCGTAAAGAGGAAAATTCAGCCACCCCAATACAAATCTTCTTGCTCTTCTCCAATCTGTTCTACACACAAAGTCAAGTAATTACTTGAAAATCACATGGCACTTCCCTGTAAAAATCTTCAGTGGCTTCCCAGTATTCCGAGAAAAAACCATCTGAACTCCTGTTGTAAAAACAATCGAAGGAGTTCTGCACGCCCGCTCTCCTCTGCTCTCACCTGGGCCTCCCCCTCTAGCCTGGCTGCTGGGTCCTGCAGGCAGCACATTCACTTCAGCTGTGGGGACTTCTCTCATGTTGTTCCCTCGGCATGGGGATTTCTCCAGCCGCCAATGGTGCCCTGCTCTCTAGTTCATCATTCAGATAGCTCTACTAAAATGTCACTTTCCCAGTAGTGCTATTTGAATGATGCCCCATTATTTTGTTTCTTGACACACTTATTCAATGCGTAATTATAGAGGAGGCTGCGGGTTTGTTTCCTGTGTTTCCACCCATAGACGGTGAGGCCCATGAAGAGAGGGTCTGAAGGTATATCCTCAGAGCCCAGACCATTCAGATAGATCACCGTGTATGTTCCGGTCTGCATTCTGAAAGCTCCCGTGTCACTAAAACTATGATAAAATAAATGCATTATGCAAAAGAAAGAGAAGGGAAGGGAAGAGAAGAGAAAAAGGAGGAAGGATGGAAGGAAGGAAGGAAGGGAGGGAGGGAGGGAGGGGAGAGAAAGAGAAGAGAAGAAAAAGAAAGTGAAAAAGAGCCTAGACCACCGCCTGGTACAAGAAGCACCTAATCCACTTTGTTAAACCAGAGCTAACCCTTGAAGGCCTCTGCCTAGATGAAAATGAACCTGCCAGGCACAGTGGCTCACACCTGTAATCTCAGCACTTTGGGAGGCCGAAGCGGGTGGATCACCTGAGGTCAGGAGTTTGAGACCAGCCTGGCCAACATGGTGAAAACCCGTCTCTACTAAAAATATAAAAATTAGCTGGGCTTGGTGGCAAGCTCCTGTAATTCCAGCTATTCGGGAGGCTGAGGCAGAGAATTGCTTGAACCTGGGAGGCGGAGGCTGCAGTGAGCCGAGATCACGCCACAGCACTCCAGCCTGAGAGACAAGACCAAAACTCCCTCTCAAAAAATGAATAAATAAATAAATAAAAAGGAACCTGAGGCAATGGAGGTCCCTGAAGGATGAGGTCTGGCGCCGTCACACAGGGAGGCAGCTGATGAAGGCGCAGCCCAGAGCCCTTAGGGGCCTCTCAGGCCACCAAGCAGCCTGGGGAGTCCCGGGAGTTCGCCCCTGGGGCGCCCAGATCTCAGACGAGGAGGGGCGGGGCCTCCTCCGCGGGGGCGGTGCCCCGGCCCGGTTCCAGGGGCGGGCTCTTCTTCAGAGCACCTCCTCATTGGCCACCCACTCGCCCAATGAGGTTCCAACTCTCGGAGGTGGACGCTCTACTCACGTGGGCCCCTCTCTGTGGTCCCACTTCCTCCCACCCAGAGTCTCCGGGGAACCACAACGCGTCACCCATGGGTGCCCGTGAAGCTGAGGCAACCTTCTGGACCCCAGCGCACTCTCTCGGCCTGCTCGAGCCCCTTATGCACAGGAAGACTGACTCCTGGCCGAAGAGCAGGTTCATCCATTACTTCAGTCAGCCATCACTCAGCACCTCCTGTGTGCCAGGCTGCGTGCAGGCGCTCGGGCACAGGAGGTGATCCGGTTTCTTTCTGCCCGTTCTCTCTTAGAACCACCTCAGACACAGCCTGGGCTTAGTGACCTCCAAGTGTGGGACATTCTTGTTCGCTCAGACGTCCCTCCTGATCTCCAGTGCACCTGCATGCTTGTCCCACAGTCCCCCTCCAGCACAACCTGAGTCTTTCGCGTATTTACTCAAAAAATACTTAGCGATCACCTACTAGAAGCCGACAGTGTGTCGTTCTGGGGATGGCGCTGTGAACGTGGTAGATGGAATTCCTACTCTCTTATATGCCCGTTGGGCAAAGACAAAAACAAATAAGTGATGAATGTGACTGTTTGCCATGCGGCGATCACTGCTGTGAGGAGTGAAAGCCGGGCCCACGGAGGAGACGAATTTTCCGCAGGTGGCTCTGGTCGGAGAAACCCCAGTTCCCCTGACACCTGTTCCTCCTCTTTCGGTCAGTGGCGTCGCCAGTCTCTCTTGACCAGAAAACCTGGAGTCCCCAGCTCTTCCCCAGCCAGGCCCGTGGACCCATCCCACCTCCCTGCCGCCCCGGCCCCTCCCTGAACGCCCGGCCGCCCTCTCGTCTCCCCCTCTCTTCTCCTCGCCTCACTCCCGTCCCTCTAACCCACCTCCGCCTCCCATCCGCAGCTGCTCAAAGACCTGCGCTGGCCACCAGGTGCTCTCCACAGAAACCTCTTCATTCCAGCTCCACTGTCAGTGTCCTCCACGATCCTGTCCTGACCAGCCCCCCAATCTTATCTTTCGTCACAACGTTTGCACCCCCACATGCCGCCCGGGCTGCGTGTTCACAGCGTTTGCCTCCTCTGGCCCCCCGCTCACCGCTAGTCTCCTCCTCCACCCTTGGTGGCTAAGTGCCCGCGCCACCTGCCACCCGCCACCTTCTCCGACACTCCCCCTCACACGCGCGCACACACACACCACACAGACCACACACACACACCACATACACCACACACACACCACACACCACACATACACACCACAGACACCGCACACACACACCACACACACACACCACACAAACACCACACACACACACCACACACACCACATACACACACACCACGTAGACCACACACACACACCACAGACACCACAAACACACACCACACACACACCACACACACCACATACACACATCACATACACACACACCACGTAGACCACACACACACACACCACACACACACCACAGACACCACACACACCACACACACACATCACATACACACACCACACACCACACACACACACCACACACCACACACACCACACACACACACCACACACACACACCACACACACACCACAGACACACATCACATACACACACCACATACACCACACCACACACACCACACACCACACACACCACAGCACACACACCACACACACCACACACACCACACACACACACCACACACACACAACACACACACACCACACACACACACACCACACACACCACACACACACACCACACACCACACACACACACACAGACGCACACACAGCACACACACCACACACACACAGACACACACAACCCACACACACCACACACACCCCACACACACACCACACACACACCACACACAGACGCACACACAGCACACACACAGCGCACACACACAGACACACACATACCACACACACACCACACACACAGACACACACACCACATACACACATCATACACACACCACACACCACACACACATAAGCACACACATCACACACACAGCTCACACACACAGACACACACACACCACACACAACACACACACACACACCACACACACACCACACACACCACACACACACCACACACACACACCACACACACCACACACACCACACACACACACCACACACACACAACACACACACACCACACACACACACACCACACACAC